>JAQFZU010000103.1:0-51570 GCA_034696185.1 Henia vesuviana
AGATATTTCTACCGCTCGCAAGGAGCTGCGACGACGAACCGGAAGTTGGTTCGAGCCGCCGTGTGATTCGTATGAGCAATTCGAGGGACGATAAAGTAATGCAATCGCATTGGTTTATCGCTTCCGAATCACTCCGATGCCTACTAATATTTTCATGACCGACCACGTGTTCCATAGTGTTTCCCCGTGCGTAAAAACAGCGTGTTGTATAGATAAGTAGTTTTTAGGCATTCGGCTTGTTGTTGTTAGATTAATGTTAACAGTCGCGTACTTTCATTTTGCGCCTGTTCAGTGTTTAGTATTTTGTCTTGTTGTAATTCGGTTAATGTTAGTTAGTTCTCAGTTCAGTGTTGTGATAGATATTTTAGTCGGAGTTCTGTGTAACTCCAGATCCTGTCATCTGTACTCTATTTTAGTGATGGTGATGTGAACCTGTTTTGATACGTCTAATTTGTAAATATTAAATGTTTAATCGGACTAAATAAAATCCTGTCATGATTTGAGAAAAAGTACAAAGTCAGATTTCTCTAGTAACTGATTTTCACCTTGTTTATGTAAAATGTGGACTTGGGGAAAAATCACCGTCACACACGTAAAAACAATGTTTAAGTACGTTGCATTTTTCGGACAATGCAAACGTTTAAGTCAAATTATTTCTTATAGAAATAGAATAATATTACCCTATTTCACATAAAAATAACTAGTGATGAGATTGCGTTTCTCGGACAATGCAACAGTTCAGTATAAACACGTTTTGCATAGAACAAATAGATGTAATTCATCCCACGCAAAAATAATGTTTAAGTACGTCGCATTTCTCGGACAATGCAACGCTGTGTCTATAATAAATTAACGCAAAAATTCAAGTATGAGAAAAATAAATTCCCACGGTCAAATTAGTGTATATTTTATTAAATGTTAATCGGTCAGAAATGTTTTTCATGAATGGTTTGAAAATTAGATAGTGATATTTTACTATTCCTTTTCACAAGCGATTCATTAAAAATTTTGAGCGAGTAAATGAACATAAAAAATAAAATAAAACGGAAAATACGAAAATAATAAAAAAATTTGAGGTTTTGTGGGCGAGGAAAAAACATATTTTTCTTCCCCCGTGGTATACCAGAGCTTACACCACGCTCTGCGCATCCCTTGCTACAAAACGGTTTTTGGAGTGTCTGCCTGGAATAATAGACAGCGCAGCTACATGCATGTTTTCTCATGTCTTCCCTCATTTTCCGCCTTTACTCTTCGGTGTACGAGAAATAGTTCCGACCATGTTCCATCATCCATCCTCCCTGTTGCACTCGATAATGAACGCGGGTGCTTCCGACCATGCATTGTCCCATCGTAGTATTCCACGGCCAGACCACGACCCCCAACTCTATGGAGCATTGTGAGGATTAGGTAGAACGTGCCCAACCTCGCACAGAAGGAAGGATGCGGAGCTGGTCACGTCTGTTAGCCCGAAGACAATGCCAAGAATGGTGGAAAGCGGTCATTTTTGCTCCTGAACGCCCCCAGATTCCTAACAGCGTCACGTAAAGGCCCTTACAAGGCGAAAAGTGAAAAGTATAGAAAAAGGCAATTAAATGGATGGGAAGGAAAATGTAGAACGATTTAGCTGAAGACACTAAAAGAATTTTATGGGAGAAGTATGAAAAACAGCGAAAGTTGTGTGGGTGGGATTCTACGACAATCACGGCCTATCCCTCAGTTCCTTGCGGGGAACCCGCCTAATTGAAGATAGCAGTCCACACGGCCGCAAGGTCGGGGTTTGCCGTATCATTCACGGTCCACCGTACACCTTTGTCCAGCAAGCAGATATGTAATCTCCGTCAGATTACACTGCCCACCCCCATCAACCCACCCATTACAATAGTCAAATGCGAAATCGATGATCGTCGATCAAAGCACTCATCTACCGCGATGTGCAAGCTGAATAAGGGTCGGCCGTTAGTCATTAAGCCAACCTCTTGACTCATAACCACAGCCTAGGTGCGTTATAGTACTGGCGACAAAATTACGTTCCGGGCACAGTGAGCAAACCATCCGGCGGGCTTTTAATATTGTGCAGCCGGTAGGGAGTACCGGCTCCACGCCACCCAGGGATATCCTATCATCCTCTGATAATAGATTAGAGCCCCGTTTCACCCGTAATTTCGTGCAGTACCAACGCCATACACCAGTTTTTTGAGAACACACGGGCTGTCCGCTTACGCTCCGTCAAGTCTGTTTTCCCCCCAGCCGGTTTAACCCGGCGGAAAAACTTCCTTTCTACCCACGTGTTGCGTAAGCCAGAATAAAAGAAATTTAATATTTTCCACGCGTTGCCGCATGTGCCGTTCGCTTACGCTCCATCAGGTCTGTCTCCCCCCCAGTCGGTTGCCCGACGAGGAGACATTCCATCTACCCACGTTAGCGTAAGCAGAAAAAAATTGGAACTTTTTTCAAAAAAAAATATATTCTTTCAAAAAAAAATTTTGCGTGTGGTCCCGGTTCAAATCTTGGCCAGGCCCCTAATTGTGACGGTTCTTACTGCACTGCCGGCTAGACACGGACTCTAGCACAACAGATTCATAATAACCGCTACATTTGGGTAAATGAGGACAGACGCGTGACCATTAGTGTGTGTAAGCCTTTATTGATATATTGGCCGCGACGCACCTCACCGCCTCGTTCCCAATTAC
The DNA here is from genome assembly GCA_034696185.1 of Henia vesuviana. Taxonomy (NCBI): domain Eukaryota; kingdom Metazoa; phylum Arthropoda; class Chilopoda; order Geophilomorpha; family Dignathodontidae; genus Henia; species Henia vesuviana. Next base: position 2,691 of record JAQFZU010000103.1, read on the forward strand.
CCTCTCGGTTTGCCGACCACGTGACGGTAGCCGAAGCTATCACCACGCAGCCATATTACTTTGCTAGTTTGCATCCCGGTTACGTGGGACGGTCGTACATATCTCAACCACCGTACCACAACCACCGTGCCATACGCACTAAGTCCTGGGCAGCCCCGTCCGTCATGGTGACGACTGGAACAGCCAGATCTGCACTGCCCATCCTATCTCTAGGATGACCGGTTACAGACTGGCTGTTCCTTCGTGGCTGAGCCTCCCAGGTTAGTGAATGGACGCGCCCCAGGGATCATGTGATCGGGGGTTCGTACTGCCCTCTAGTGACGACTGGTCACATACTCACAACCTGTGGAAAGGTTAATTGTTTTTACAATACCCATACTTGATTTATTATAAACTAAATATTACTAACCAATTTTTGTTGATAGCTCATAACCAGTTTAATAGCTGTTTAAGCAATTATCAATGCCATTTTTTGCAATATTTTTTTTGCGTTTAAATGACATTTTCTGACTTACTACCGGTGAGAATTAATGTAGAATAAGTCGAATATTAGCTGTATGGCCTAATTTGGGTGTTTTTACTCAAATTATAACTGTCAGACAAACAATTTGCTTAGACTAGGCAGAAGAGATGCTGGGATTATCTCAATGTTAATTTCACCCATTGTTACGGTAATAAATTCTTTCTCTTTTTTATAATAGAATTTTCCTTTTATTTCTTTACTTAACAAAAAAAATTGAAAAACTTTTTTCAAGGTATTTTACCTTAAAAATTGAACAATGATTTTCTGCTAATATCTCAATCAGAATTTTTTGTGATAGTCAACAGAAAACAAATAAACAATTTTTTTTCTACTTTTTAAATTACACCTATTTTTTATATTTTATCATGTAAATGTAATAAATTAATACTCTACATACAATCATCAATGTTGGTGGTTTTTCTAACATGGCAGATGTGATATATTTTTTATTTAATCTCTAAACACCATGACAGTACATTGTGTTTAAAAATTAGAAAAAAACTTTGTGGCAAATGTCACCACAAAAAAACTTTCTATATAATTTTCTTTCCTCTGCTTTATTGAATCACACAAAAAATAAAAGAATTTTGTAATCAAAATCACTGCTTCCAGAAAAATAAATTGCAATATTTTGTCATTAGATGGTGCTTATTGCTCCCGAGCAATCTGGGCCACCTAGCAATGCATTTATATTGTACATTACATAGTTTATTCGATCTTTCATAGAATTTAAGGTTTTTCGTATTTTTATTACATTAATAGAAAATTGGTGGGATCTTTTCTCCAATCCTAATCTTTTATAAATAAAATATAATAATTTAACTAGTGATTGTAATGGTCATTTGTTCATACAAACAGTATAAACTAACAAATTTTTTTATCCCTTTACTGCAAAGAAAGTAGGTTTCATGCTCAACACCTCATTCTCACCACAAATAGAATGTTCAGAAACATAGCCAATAATTGGCTGGAAAGGCTGCTGCCTTTCAGTCAATCGTAGACAATATATCACCTGTTAATGTTTTGATGTGTGCCAGCCATATGCACTAAGATTAGTGGCAGGACGTTTGGCTGGAACATCCTGTCTAAAGCCAAACCAGGTAATGATGGGAATTGGCCAATCCCTTTCACAAATTTACCATCTCTTCTTGTCCCCAAGCATTCAACAATTTCTTGCCCTAAGCATGAATTTCAGGCTTTGGTGTGGAAATTAAGGACTGACAAGCAGCAGTCGGGCATGGGAAAAGGAAGCATTCTCTCGGATCAAACTAACCCACTTAACCTAAAGGGTGGGTTATTCAGGAAGCTGAGAAGGACTCCTGAGGTTGGGCCTAAGAAACTCACCAATCACACAAATTTTTCCCTAAGTCAAGAGAAAGAATGGTTTTGTTTTATTTTGTGTTTTGTTCTTGCTTTGGTTATATTATTTAGATCTTTTTCAGTTTTCAAGTCAAAGTTAAGCAAATTTTTTTTTATTATTATTTTATTATTTGCATTACATAATGGGAACTCTAAATGTGAAAATTTTTTGTTTGGCAATTATATTGTTAATCATTTGTGGTAACTTGTTCAAAAACAAAAAAATAGTTTAGGACCATCGTGCTTTATTACATTGTCATAGGTCCGGTAGGTACTTTGTTTGCCACCTACGTTTTTTAGGTGTACCTAGGGTAGTGGTTTTTGTCCGTGGCACCAAAGTTTTAGCCGCCTTTTTCCTAACTAGTTATCTAGAGGAAGATATGGCTAGTCATCACTAAAGGGCACAAAGTGTCCCAATAATTTACCAATGAGTTATGACCTTCATACCTACCTGGGATGGTGCAACCCCCTAATCTGAGTCAGTCTGCAACCAATGACTACACAGTTTAGTCTGTCATGAGCAGAGGTTGAAGGCAGACTGGTCCATCCTTGGATATAAGACATGCAATGGGTTACTCCGGTAGGAATATGTTGGTCGTGGGTTCAGTTGCAAGCAGGCTGAGGAGCATGTACAGCTATTCCATATGGCATTTAGTGTGTTGAGATAATATGATTTAGTGCTGGTGGCTTGGACCACCAACAAGGGCTGGCTAACCTAGTATGTGATACATACTTGGCAAAAAGACAGGGTGCAGGCTTTAATTAATAAAGATCTGTCAACCATGAAATTATGCCGTTTCATTCATTTCACTTAACCAGCTGTAACTATATCATCTGAAGACTATATCCAGGCAGTGTTGGAGCAACCAGTTACAAGTCTTTATCTGTTTAAGTAGAAGGATGCATTGGGCTACCTAATATAGAGAATTGCAGTGACCATGACGTGAGTTGCCAGGGAATTGAGTGCTACATACATTCACCCAACTTAATCATTAGTGTATCATAAGTAATAAGGTTTGTTGAAGGTTTATCCAATTTTCACAGAGCCTGCAAACCTATTGAGTATCAAAGACAAGGCAATGCTTGTGACGAGTAGAATTTCCCACATGCCAGTTTTTATCAAAACCCTGTTTAAATTACCCCAAAAGCACGTAAATGATCTGACTTCAAATTTCTCAACAAATTAACAAAGCGGTTTTTATTAACAACCACTAAATTCCAAATTATACAATTAAGAAAAGTTAACAATTAAATCGTTTCCCCTGAATACAATGACTACATTTTTACATTAAAATTAGGTTCTAATCTACTCTCACTGAGTGCCAGAAGCACTTAATACAAAATTCCACTATTTAACAATTAGCTGCAAAAAAACATCTTTTCTAACAAACGAATTATACTAAAAGTCTAAATTAAATATAAAACCCGAAAATAACAAATTAACTTATCGTAACCGCGTGCATGTTTTTCCTAAAACCTGGTAACGTCCATTTTTGGCTTCCGTAGCCGCGATTCGCAAGTTCGCGTTTTACCTAACACACGTGTGTCGAGTAAAAGCGCTTAACTTTGAGATTCACGTCGAATCTCACAACCTTAATAAAAATTCGTCCCCCTGCTCAGAATTACTTTGAAATAACTGACTGCAGTTATTTACTCATAATGTCTGACTTTGGTTAAAACTGTGAATATAAAAAGAAAGGCGAGAATCTACAAAAACTTAATCTCCGAGTGCGTTACTGTTCTCTAATTAAACCAACTTAGTTGATAAAGACGAAACACGGGCCGTCAGACGAAACACGAGCCGTCAGGTGAAACACGGGTCACCGGGTGAAACACGAGTCACCAAAATCACTAACGCCAACGAGACGTTACACGGAAGGAGTAGAGAAACACGGGCCATCCACCACATCCGTAATCCCTGCACCGGTTTGACCTGGCTTATGAGGCGGCAGGGCCGGCCCACATCGAGTAGAGCTATGACTGAGATGGCTCGATGCGTCAGGTATTGGGATCAAGTCATACTTTCAGTGTAGTCCCCTTGGGTTACTATCCCTCCAAGACTACACTCAACAAAGTGATTTGCTAAACAAATCAACTTTGCTGGTTCGTTTGAGAACTGTTAACCGCACAAGGCAAATCAAATCAAGCAAAATTCAAGCCAAAATTCTCTGTCTACACAGACTTAAATACCCTATTTAATCCTCTTAAATCCCGGGGGTTGGAACTATCCAATCCCGGGCCTCTGAACGCTTTAGCTCTGCCGGATCATCCAATCGGATGAGACGGTTAAAAGTTCAACGCTCATACGCCATCGAGTGAGCGTAGTTGGCAACGGCAACATGTGCTTTTGCCTTTAATCCTTTAGGACTAATGTTAGTCCTACTTAAATTAAAGTTAACACACGTGGGGAATAAACTTCAGAAATACATTAAAACAATTACTTAATATCTTAAATCTCTCATGTGAGAGATTTTATACATATTCGAATTATTTTAATTAAGATTGGCGCTACTTCCGGTCGGCCATCTTGCGGTCATCATTCGGTTGAAATTTACAACCGTTACATGCTTTAAGGGCTTGGCTGATTAAATAAAGGTCCAGAACCTCCAAATCATGCATTTTTGTCTAACCTTATTTAAGTATCCTGCCTGCTATTAACAGTAAGTCATCTACAGACTCTGCCCAGGTAACTTAACATTGGCTAGACAAAATTTCTTTGCAAACACTGAAATATTTGGGTTTTATAACTTACTACTATATTAATTTATCAAAGGCAAAGTCATCAGAATTTATAATGTTTTCAGATGCATCATAAAGAATTGCGATAAATTTCCAACAATCAATAAAAGGTTATATCTGAATTGAAAGTGGTATTCTTTTAAGTTGGCAAACCATTATCTAGAAATGTGTGTTAAAATCGACCATAAAAGCAGAGTATATTGCCATTGATTCAACAGCAACAGAACTGCTGTTGTTGTTACCAGACACTGCTAAAAATTGTAACGGTTTGGACATGAGCACTTAATATCAATATTACATATAGGCAATCAAATGATTGTCTTGAAAACGTTTATACAAAATGTTTTCAAACCATCAATATTCATTATCATTTTATTTGTGATTTATTACAAATTTATTGCTGTGATTATTGTACATTTAAGCAGTTATTGTTGATGTATTAAGAATCCACTTTATATCTGGCTGTTTTGCAGTCAGCTGGACTGGTAGCCTAAAATTAAAGAACAACTTAGCTTTTGATCTCATTTACATTTTCATTCCACTGCATCTTGACTGTCAACACTACGTTTATATGCATGGAATAATTTAAGTTCAAGAATATTTCAGACAACAATAATCCAAGTCTATCGAGTTTACATGCAGGATTATTTCAGTCATATGACAATTTTCAATCGTTTAACAGTTGAAAGAAATGCAGCAATTGAACTTGTGCATGCGCAGTAGAAATATTTTGAGTGAGTTGAAATATTCAACCTCTGATGAATGGAGTATTTTCATCAGGATTATTCCCATGCTGCATTGTTTACATGCAAGCATTGCTGTGGGATATTTCGACCGAGTCGAAATATTCCACACATGTAAATGTAGTAATAGTCGTCTATGCAAACAAATATGTACAAGTATATTCATACTAATATGCATGGTACAAGTCATCTAAGAAGCAAACAAATCTCATAGAAGTGAAAGAAATGGCAGTGACAGGCAAGTATTTAACCATCATAAGTTTCAAAATATAAGGAAAAAAAATTATCTGTACCATATTAGTTGGCCATGCAATTTGCTTTTTACATTTACAAAGAGTGCTTCCCTACTTGTGCGCTTCCAATTTGCATTTTTTTCCTATGAGAAAACATGCATTATTCGGTTATAAGTTTAACAATATTAATTTCATTTAAACATATTGTGTCTTAAGATTGGGGCAGTGTTTTAGTTAATTAATAATCGATTTATTTCTTTAAATTTATGCAAATTGGAGGTGCACAAGTAGGGAAGCACTCCTTGTCAGTCATGCCAGCACAGAAACTGTGGAGATTTTCAAGTGATTAAATTATCACAAGAGAAAATGATAAATCTTAAATTCCAATTGGACAGCACACGTTATACAAAATACATAATATAAATAAATGGAATATTCATAAGTCTATTTTTTAATATTTGAGCAATATGCTGAAAAATTTTTTTTAAATAACCACATAAAAGAAAACTTTTCTTCGTCCATCCAACAAATAAAAACCACACATTGTAAAACTTTATAATGCATACAGCAAATACAAAGCTCGTGAACATAAACTTCCAAATCACTGGTAGTGGAGCACCAGGTAAATGCTAGTTTAGATATTAGGCAAACTTACAAAAGAAACTTAGAACACTCAAGTGCTAAAAATCGATTTTATAATTTCATAAGAAAAGTATTAGTTTTTGTTGCATGTTTTACAAAATTGTTGTTTTGGCACAAGGATCATAATAGTTTGAAACTAAAACAAAAGAGGGCTGTCTTAAAGTTTCCTAAGGCCCTGGCATAAACTTTAAATGGGCCCCTATTCTACTCAGGTTTTATATTTAATTCTCCTTTTTCCAAGATTAATTGTCATGTCAAGAGCAATTATAAAATAGCTGTATTAAATTTTTATTACAATAATTATTAGTGTAATAGAATATTTTTTTAAATTATATTTTGAGGTTGGATGAATCCCCTTTAGCTCAGCACCCTGGGCTTGGGGCTATTTACTCTCCACCTTAAGACGGTCCTGCAAAAAAAACAAGCTGTTTGTTTTGATTAACTAGGTGTAGATGGGGCTTAAGTACAGGAATAAAAATCCAAATTCTGATATGGTGAATGTTTGTAACTCAAGTTTACATCAATACTGGAGTAAAACAGTTTTAAGATTAAAATTGAATACATTTAATCAACACCGGAGTAAAATAGTTGTATGATTAAAATTGAATACAGTTATTGCAGATAAGTAGATAAAATGTAACTTAACTTTACATGTGACCTACAAGTATATTGGGTCCTAAATTTTACCAACCTTACAATTCTATAAAATTTAATATTTTACATTTAGTTTTATATTGATTTTCTTTTTAAAAGGTTAAACTTTTTCCAGTGCAGCAAACAATATAATTTTTTCCAAATATTATTATTTCATTAATCAACATGTAAATATTGATTATTAAGGATTTTAAAAATATTTTAAAATGTTAGATAAAACTAATTTTTAATATGAAAAAACAAATAGACTAAAATACAAAAATTAAAAATCTGTTGATCGTTTTTAAATCTCCCAATTTTTTGAGTTTTTTTTAATCGTAAACACCAAAAAACTGGAGGGAATTCACAACTATATTGTGTTTTTGTCAACAAATACCATTCCCCTTTATACAGATAGTCTTTTATTAACATTCTAACTATAATTTAATTTTATAAATAACAAGCTATATTTTTATTAAATTTAAAATATATGAGAATGACAATTATGTGGTAAATGTCAATATTTTTCCATTATCTACTTCAATTGATTTCTATTTTCATCATTTTCCTGTTCAGTGCTGCCGCCTACAATCATTACCTAGGGAAAATATTAAGGACATCGATTTATTTAGTAATACATATTTGCAATTAATTATTCTCTTACTAATTACTTAAGTTGAAAATCATATTATTAAACTAATAACCAATAATACTAATAATAATACTGTAACTTATTAATTAATAATCAATAGGCTAAAAAAAATGAAAGTTAATGGTTCATCCATTATAGCATTACAACTGACATGTGACCTTTTTTGTTTTGTACATATTGATTGAATTGTTGGATATTACCAACTACATAAAAGAAAGTGTGAAAGGCAACTCTTCCCTACAGACAAAATTAGGGTTATAAAATAAGAAACCCTTAGGTACTGACTGAATTGGGACGCCGCGTGGAAAATTTTTAAAATTTTCTTTTTTTTAAATTTATAAAAAGGCGTTGTTCGCCTGCAGCGCAAATACGCTTCACTCTGACTATGTCTACAGCCTTATTGAGACTCATCATTTGCTATAAAAAAAAATCAAGATTAATTTTGACAATCAACTTCCTATGTGAAAAAGAACGGCTGGTGCAGTTTTTACACCAATGCCAGATGACCTCATCAAGAGAAAATAGTCTCAATAATCATTATATTTGATTCTATTTTATTTTACGTTCTTAACGCCATCTGTTGTCTTTCGCTTACCAACTCATTTTATTGTGCCAGTGAAAGTGACCATCTTATATTGGAATGTTTGAAATTTTGAGCTGAATGACACAATTTAAAATTTAGTTTTTATCTTCTAATATTTTTCAAAAATAAGCAAAATATTTTGAGCATCGATGTAATGTAATTTTTTCGCATCGTAAATTGAAATAAGTTTATAAGAATTACGCTACATCGTAAGTAAAGTGAACCAAAATGCTTTTGTTGTATCAAATATCTCGGCAAGTAAATATAAAAAGTGATCACAGTTTACCTTTTTTGTATGTTCACACTGCCCGATTTAAGTTTTTAAAGGCTGATAGGATAGAATGGACCTCTAAAGAAGGTGGCCCTTGTATACCACCAGGCCTCTGCAAGACTCCAAAATCGCGGGGCCCCACACTTGTCCTACCTTGGCCTATTGGTAAAATCCGGCATTATTTCTGGCCATTAAAATAACTTAAATTTAAATAACACTAGGCATGTCCGGATTCTTGCCGACTCCAAAAATTGCGGAGTTTTAGGCCCGGGCTTACTTTGTTTATTCATAAATCCGGCACACTCTGAGAACTATTGGTGTAAGTGAGCGCCTGTTTTGAGTGTAATCAATATCCCAAATTATGTACTGGAATGTGGTTTAAATTTTCACTAATTCAGCTGTAACTAATGATTGGTTACACTCTAAAAATACATTTTTTCATTTCCACTATTTCAAGTGTAAATGAAGAAAAGCACTTTTTGAGTATAACAATTACTATTCCCAGCTAAATTAGTCAAAATCCACACCAAATGCCAGTACATAATTTGGGACATTGATTACACTCAAAAATAGTAATATTTTTAAGAGTGCACTGTGTGTTCATCTATTCACCTGCTTTATAGAATTATAGTGCGATTTATTAGGAAAAAAATATATGCTTTATAGTTTCAGAGAAGTGTCTGAGCAGCTCATTCGATTCTAATAATAACCAAATTCATTTTGTCATTTGGGTTCAATTAGAAAAGGTTACATCAGTATTCCATGTCTTGGTGAAACTTACAAGTTAAATAACATGTTCTCTTAAGAAATTCAACATGAAAATTACTGGCGAATGAACACATTTGAGCGTTTTCATACTGACAGAAATAAAAGTTATAAATCGTTATACAATTTGTTTCTATACGTATATCATTTAAAAATTGATTGATATTAATAGTTTTTTAATTATCAATTGTTGAAAGAGTGATCTTTATATATTTTATTTCTCAGAGCGCAGGCGCTTATTTTAATAAGACGTTGCGCTTTCTTCTCTGATGTCGTCCCATAGATCTTTGGTGTCCACCTGCCTTCTCTCCTGTGTCCGATTCTATCTCTCTTTGCACGCTACTGAACAAAATGCAAGAAATTAATAATAAAAACAGTACTTGATACTTATAGAAAACACAATAGGCAATGAAATATTTTAAAACTGTTTGCTTTTTAAGTTATCGAAACCACATGCCTGTCGAATGACAAAAGAATATAAACTAAAAAAGTTTTCTTTCCAATTGCATGTAGATCCAACTTCAACTCTGGTTGAAGTGCAGTGCGGTTTTGATAATCCAACAAAGATTTCTATTTGTTTTCTTGAGTATTGTTCTAATAAACTGGTTTTCTTAAAGAGCATCGAAATTGGACACTTTAACGCCACTAAATAAATTTGCCACACCTATATAAACATTGCTCTAGTTTGACAATTCGTGTACTCGAAGGAAAACGAAAACAACATAAAATCATTACAGTTTTTTATTATAATCCCACGTGAATTTAACAAAGCAACCGTCTCGGAAAAAGAAATAAAAAACAAAAAAAAACTTTTAAAAAATCCCTACCATTTCTTTCATTCGTTTTTCAATATCTTTTAACTTAATTCTAATTCCGTAAACATTCTTCACAGTTTTTTTATGCTTCACTTTGGGTAATTAGTACTCACCTCTTCTGTTTTTAACGTTAAACTAAATCTCTTTTGCGAACCAATCAACGTTCTCCTGGGTATTTCCTACATTAAAAAAAATTGTTTTAATTTTTCGGTCAAAGCACTTTAGAAATCCATTGCTTACTGTCTTGTCAAAGTTAATAAGCATTGTTAAGACAGTCTTCTTTGTGTTAGGTGCTGAGCACACTCAATGCAGATTGAGTACACGTGCAATATACCATAACCTGATCTGAATTTTTGTTTGTAACGAACATTTAAAACTTGAATTCTTTTACCTTTCCTTTTCTTATGCCTTCGTTTGAGCTTGTAGAGGTAGAGGGTGGCTGCAAATTCACTCGCTGATTTAATTTCTCTGCTAATTACTATTTCAGAATGGAACGGGGAGAAAATCGTAAATTAATCGCAATTAGCTCTGGTGCTGCTTCCACTGCATTATGTATAATTACTTCTTGAAAAAAAAAATGTGAGGAGAGGAGGGCGAGTAATTAGCAAAATGTGTTGCGAAAGCGAAGCCTCTGTCTTAAACATAGCAATATGATCTTCGACTGGAAATGCCGACCGCCATCACCGACACAAGGCTTAATTTACACACAAAGTAATTTTATCAATAACGAAACGCTACCAACTTTTATTAACAAATGTGACGCGTTTTGCAACATGAAGCTTCGTAGATTTTACCACAAGGCAGATGCTAGGATGGCGATGACGATAGACATTTATAAATTAATAGTTTTTTTTTAAATCTTACAAAAACGTGTAGAAATTAAAAGCCAGTTACGACCATGAATTAAGATGCAAATGTTGCAACGCGATACATGCAACGCAGCATTTTAACAAGGAAATCAATAAAAGTTCATTAAACGAATGCAATATCAAAGTAAATTAATATTCTTGTTTAATCTTGTTATTTTTTTAAGATTCTTAACATTACTAATGTTTCTTTATGCTAATCTGCTTCAAGATCTCGTGAAACTTTACGTACGTATACATGCACGATGATAAAAATATGTAATTGTCTTTAAAAAAAATATACGTGCTATACTACACTGATAATTTGTTCAACTCTTACGGTAGCTGTCGGATTAAGATTCGAATTTAAAAAGATAATATTTAGATAAAAAAATAAAAACGATTGAATTAACTGTTAAATAAAACTTGCACTTTGATTGGCAGAATTTTATTAGCAGAATGTTTATTAGTTTATTAGCCTTAGTTGGCTGCTGTCTTTCTTTCTTATTAGTATGTCACAGCACGATTTTAGACAAAATTGGATATTGTTTTGCTAATAAAAAATATATTTAAATTCGAATTATACTTACCTGTTTGCCTGCTTGTAATATTATTAGCAGCAAAAATCTACCGTAATAAAAATGAGCTTAAGTATAGTGATCGATTTCCATTCACTTTGGTGCATTTGATTCTTTTTTACATCAAATCAACCAATAATAAAATTTATATCGACCTATATATATAATGGACAAACAGTGTGCTTTGAACGCAAATTGCATATTTTTATACAAATGGACACAATAAATATTTTATTTATTTTAATAAAATTTATACATTTTTTCCTCGACTCTAACTCTAAAATACAATGCCCAATCACGTGCAACATTTGCTACATGCAAGAGTCAGTAATAGATGAAATGTAATGAATGGCGAAGGTAATTTGTTTGCTAGAAAATCAAAGCTTTCAGACGGTAACAGGGGCAGACGCTAATGTTTCGTGGGTAGGGTAGAGGGTGAGCGTTAATTGAAATCATAAACAGCAGGGGCGTAAGAATTTGAATGAAATATCGGAGAAAATAATATTTAAAAAAGAAACAAGTGTTTTTTTGATGAAAACTTTGGTTTCAAATAAACCTAATGCGAAGAATGATCTATTAACATTTAGTGCGTGGGGGTAGTTGACTCGTAGTAATGATCAATACAATCGGATTCCATCTTACTGCATTCAAACAACTAAGGAAGCAATTAAAAATCTATTGACAGATCACCGAAGAAATTCATTCAAAACTAGAATTAAAATTTATTTTACTTATAAAAAAAAATTAAATTTATAATTTTACAAGTTGAGTTTAAAATCACCAATATTAAATTTACCAATATTTGAATTTATCATGTCTCATCACCTGTCGTAATAACCTGTAGTAAGTTCAAATCCATTTAGTCGATAGCATTGTCTTCGTCATGATTTGAGTCTGGCTGTGAGTGGAATTAATCCTGGAATAAGGCAGCTTCCGAAAATTAAATAGCTGAGAAATCCTCCTGCATTTAGAAATCTTAGATTTAAAATAAATCTTCATTTAAATAAAATAAAATAAAAAAATAAATTATTTACGCAATGCATGCAACATGCAGTATATTGACGAAATCGGTTATGAAATTGAAGAAAAGTCGATTCCAATATTACTCCTCTTTTCAACATGATTGCACGTTTATTAAAATGTATGAAAATGCGTCATTTGAATAGAAATGCCCTGCACAGTGCCAATAAAAAACACTTTTCTTTTTTATTACGTCACCATCCAACCAATTTTTCGTGTTTTCAATCTAAAAATACAAACTCAAAAGTTTGATAAATATTAGGTACTAATTAGAATAAAACAAAACGGCTACGCTATCAATTTGTCAATTATTTTTGTGGTGGACCGACAACACCTGCCATCGAGGCTATACATTTGCTTTCGGACAAGCCTGTGCGAGATTAGCGGCTGTGTCTGCCAGATAGGGAAGGCTGTAATTAAGGTTCTGTCATATTTGTTCAAAGCCAATAGTGCCCAGTTCTCCAACTACCCCTCCTCGCACAGTCTGTGGCGCCGTATGGAAATTGTTTAATATCGCCCGAGCCACGGCCGTCTTTCTCCTGTCACCGAACTCAGTCCGTTCTGGCCACTCGAAAACCGCCGCTCGACATGAGGAAAAAGAAATAAAAGGCTGGCGTGCCCTCTTAATCAATAGAGGGCGTTGGTTCGGCCTGAAAACGGTCCCCAAAACGTGCTCGGAAGGCATAAAAATTCCAATATTCGTACGTGGAATGTCACAGTCGATAACATTTCGTAGTGGATTGTAATAATTTTAGACTTAAAAATAATGAAAACCTCTGATCCTAGGAATACGGAAGCGACGGAAGCAATAAAACGCAGTTGGAGTCAAATCCAATCTGCTTTCATTAAAAATTAAATACTTAGTTTAGAAATTTAACAGGGTGAGCCTTAACCCAGTTACCTTGTTTTGTGAGCTCGATAATAAAAAGCAGCCCGGGTCGGTTTTGGTCGCAATACAAGAAAAGTTACACACTTTTCGTTACACACTTTGTTTCTGGTTAGTTATTTCAAAGGGGCTGACCACAATCGCGTGCATTTGGCTCCCATCTCGGCAATGTGTGCGTACGTGAAAAGCAAACCAAGTGGGTAAAGGGAGAATCACATGGGATGAGGGAGAGAAGAGAAAATGGTTGGAAAGACGATCAGAAGAGAGAAAAGTGATGTGTTGCACTTACAGACATGTTACACAGGGACAATTTATGATTAGCCATCACTTGACTTATTAGTGACCTATGGCTTCTATTATCATTCGTAAGCACGGAACGAAAGCGAAATTGAAGATTCATCGAGAGCAACTAGGAATTTTCGTCGATTGATTGCACCTCTGCCCATTTTAAGCGGGCGCGCAGCAGGAAGAGTGGAATAATTCAATAAATAGGCCACGATGTTTAAATTGGAGTCAATTGTCCAACTTGCAGTTCTCTACACCTCGTTATTATAACCGGGACTAATGGAAGAAAAATCCTCCAAATGTCGTAACTGCAGACCATCAGTTCACCTCAAGTGAACTGTAATGGAAAGTGTATGTGGGGTTGAGTAGGGAAGAAGTGATGGTGGGGAGTGAAGGGTGAAGGGAGAAGTGGCTGTCGTGTGCCGTCTTCCTTCTCGGCTGCCATTAATTTTTCAAGCGGCATTATATTGATAAGCTGCGAACGCCAACGAAATTTAACGAACCATTTTCTGGGGGCCATTATCACATTAAGTTGCCACACTCACAGCCGCCGCCGCATTTCAACTTTTGAGCTTCGACCCCTGCGCACATTGTGAGCAAGCACCACCTCTTTACAACACATCGCCAAATCATCTTCTCCAGTCCGTAACGTGACGTGCGTCACTGACAATCCCACGTCCGTCACTTTGATTCCTATTAATTCCCTTCCTTTTTAAACACACCGGACTAATGCCAAAACGCAGTAGAAAAAATATGGCTACAAAATTCGTTGAAACAAGGTTTTTGCGTATTTGCCTATTTTTTGCAAAAGAGGAAAAACATTTGACAACTTCCACGACACATGAGGAAAAGGCTAGGGACCATAAGAACGAAATCGAAAAAGTGGGACGGAAAAAAAGTGAGAAGAAAAGAGAGATGATGGATAAGGGAACCTGATGCACATTGCTATCCATTTGTCTCGTCTCATTGCCCTCGCCTAGCGTTGATGGCCATACTCTTATTTCTTAAATATTTTATACCTTTTCAACTACGACTCGAGTTCAATTTAACCTCTACAAATTACCTCTCTTCCCTACTTTGGGCCCATTACTTTCAACAGCAAACGCAATTGTAAATTGCAAGCAAAAAAAAAAATCTCTTTGACATTTATTTTTTTACCTCTTTGGTTACAGTAATGAAAATAAAAAATAAGAAAGGTTTAAGAAGGGAGGTCTTGAACGGCACTTCTCAAGCCTCACCAAGATTTATGAGAGGCCAGGCCTCAGAGTTCATACTCTGCAGCATTTTATTGGCATCTCTTCCTATGTAGGTATATTTATAACGACAGCAAGATTACATTGCTGCACAGGCGCAGCTCCTACAGTAAGTAATCCAATTTCTCGTCTTATTGAAATTGGGACGAGAGAAGGCTGGTTGAAGAGAGTCGGGTGTGTGTACATGCGACAGAGTGAGGTGGACTCGGAAAAGCAATACCCGTGGACGCTATCTCGTCAACACACGCATATTTTACGCGAAAGTGGGAAAAGACGTGATTTATTTATATCGAATGCAAACCTTCTACAATTCTGCGTTAATCCTTTTTATTCTTTCTCATTCTACTCATTCGACCCAAATTATTACATTAAAATACAATACAGCTTAATAATTATAAATTTTAAATTTCATTTTTACAATCATTCAAATAAAATCATTCGATTTTATTTTTTTCATTGATTAAAAAGCTATCGAAACAACGGGTAATTGCTAGTATTATATTATTGCATTTTGTTTAAAAAAATTTATCATTTTTCTTAACATTAAACTACATTTGAAAAGAAAAATCAGAAAATTTTTGTGCGACGCATACCTGTATTTCGAATTCAACAAATTTGCTGCAAAAAGGATTTGATAAAATATTCAACATTTAATACTTTTTATGCTGCTGCTTTTTTTTTAGTTGATCAATGATTTCTGGGATAAAGTATTGCTCTTGTAAATGACCGAAATAAGAATAGTTGATAAGATAATATTTTGTTCGTTTTAAATTTTATTTCTATATTAGTTGTGAGTTAAAAAAAATTCTAAGCGGTATCATATACTTTGCGACGTAAATAAATACTAATTTTCTTTAACAAATGGAGATTTTACAAAACCTTTTGTTTCTCCCCTTTCCCCTTTCTCTCATTGAATTGAACTCGTCGTTGTGTGTATAGAATCCAATTATCACAAAGGGGGCACTGGGAGATATAGAAAAATCCTAATTGAATCGTCCAATTTCATTAGGCACGGCCAGCCAGAGGTAGGAAAAATGGAGAAAGAGAAAGCGAGATAGATGGTAGAGAAGAGGAGAAGACGGAACGTCTCAACACTATGATTGCGCCGCTGTGCGGAGACCGACACAAGTAAAGTTGGCCTAGAATTCCTCCTATCCTCCAATTTGCATCGCATTTGTAACTCACAATTCCCAATACCCCTCAACGAAAACAACCCTTCCCTCCATCACCTAACGACTAAAGGAACCTTCAACAAGAAAGGATGAGAGAACATCACTAGAATATTCAACAAAAAAAAATACGAGAGGCACACAACGATAAGATCCTCCCCGAGGATTACAAAATGTGACTTAAAAAGAGTAAAAAAAAAATATATGTAATAATGGAAAATAACTTCTTGATGCGGAAATAAATTTTTTCGAAAAATTTGCACGTAATATGTTAAGCATAAAAAAATGGAAAAAGTATGAAGAAAAAAGTATAATCACGCCCGATGACGTGAGCCTCACTCACAAATTGGTAGCAGCAAAGAATTAGGTGATAAGAAAGTGAGGCTTCTCGTGCACTGTCTCAGGTGCAGTAAGGTGAGAGTAAAGGGTGAATGAGTTTTGTTAAGAGAGAAGGGGAAGGTGTGAACTGGGTATTTGATTGGAGTTAAATTCCTCTAATTAGATCGACAATACCCCATGTCCCATACAAATTCACATTTTTTTTCTTTTTCTCCTTTTCCCCTCCTCGTCTTTCCTTCTCTCTCATCCGTCGTTCTTTATGGTTGAGATGTACGTATGCTAATTGAAATCAGCGTTCGATAAGTGCCAATATGCACTCCTTACTTCCAACCAACAATCTAAATCAACAAACGGAAAATTAGAAATTCAATTAGAAATTTGTAAATTGAATTTATATTTCTTAAATAATTATTTTAAAAGTTTTTTTTTAATTTTTTTTTAATTTTAGATTGTTTTTCATTAAAAATATTACTTTTGATTTTAGTCGGCGCATTAAATCTACGTAATTCATAATTTTGATAAGAATTTAAACTTATCACTAAATTCTTCTTTGCAAAATTTTTAATCCTGTGTTTCCGCTTAATTGAAACAAATTATTCATTAATTAGGTCTTTGCTAACAAATTTCTAGCGCTTTCTCTAAATAAAAGTATGGATGGCGTTTTTCTACACCAATCTTAATTGGCCTCTTTCTAAAGCTTTTGATCTGGTTCTGGCATCCGATCGCTTTGAAGGGCATAAGCTTGCATTTTTTTCTATTTTTTCCAAATCAACTTCGTATGAATTTAATAATAAAGGACCAAAAATCAAATTATCTTAAAAAAACAATGCACAATTGTGCCGATTTTTAACTAATATTTATAAACAATTTTCTAACTTTATTTTAACTTTTAACTCTAAAATAGAAATCACGTTTAGTAAAGTAAGAGAAAAATGTGTAAAAAAAAATATAAATTTCATCACGTGTGCATTTTATACCACGTGCACATTTGACCACTTTTGCAACACACATAAATAAAAGCTAGAAAGTTTAGAGAACAGCAATACCAATAAAAACACCCAACTGTATACGTGCTACTGGCCCTTAATGTGGTTAGGAACCCGTTATTGCAAACTGCCCACACCCAACCGCAGCCATTCGCAAATGTGCTCAAGGAGTTAACACGTACTTAACACTTACAAACTCGAGTTTTAAACTCGTTTCTTCCATACTATTTAATTTAAAATATAAAATGTTAGGTAAAACAAAATTCGTTTTTTTCTCGTAATTCTTTTTATTTCCAAAAGTCTAAAAATGGAAGTAAATTATAAACATTAACGATTTAAAGTTTTTTTTTTAATTTCCAAATCGTTTTAAACCAATTCGTTTTGTTTTCGAAAAATCAGTTAACTCCAATTATGGCCAAAACATGTTCACATCGCCGCACGTGGTCACACCTCGCTTCTGATTGTAGCTTACGCTCACCCACAAATAGACTGGAACATTGGTTACCACACACCGCATTATATCCTCAGCATCTCTCTCTCTCTCTCCAACCTCTCTCTTCATTGCCCTAGGTTGTCGAAACAGTCGACACAGGGCGCGAATGGCCAATAAAAGAGGGCCCCGCGCTTTTGCGCCGAGCATCATAAACCTTAAGCTCTGATTTACCTGATGGGGTTTAAATTCTACATCGCAGTGACAATTCAGCTTTGGCCTTTGCTCTAATATCCACATAAAAACAACGTTTTACTCTCGTGCCGTTCGTTCAGCCGCCATTCTCATTTTGGAAAGCACTTGCATTCAGTTTGAGAAGTTTATATTTTTACTATACGTGATTTATACTGTGGTTGTGTCAAGTCGAAATAGCATGATCAGATGCTCACTCAACAATTTTCATCCACTTAACGTGCAGCAAGAAAGCGGGATGAGAAAAAAAGTGTTGGAATAGAGAATTGAGAAATGTTGGCACGTGCGTCTAACTCCCAGCTGTTGCGCGCGAGTATTATGGATCTCAACTTTGGCAAGAGGAGGAAATGTTTTTTCAAAATTCTCTAAACTTAGTGGTCAATAGAGAAAACAAGAGACGACGCGTGCCAGACAGCTGCCACTGCACAGAGCTCTTGCATTAACTAGAAATTTCAATTTTTTAACTTTCTACTTTTAAATGCGAATAAAAAGTGAAAATAAAAAATTTTAAAATGTCGAAAAGCAAAGCAACTTATAAAGAATGTTGTGAAAAAATGCAAAACGCTAATTAACTCGATCTGAGCGCTCATATCGTGTATAAATTAAATTAATTAAAAATTAAAAATTTGTGTTTTCCTGATTCGATTTAGTTTTAAAATTAATATCTTCATTTATAATGTAAGGAATAATTTATTAACTCGATTGGAAAAACGAGACCAAAGATTTCTCTTTACTTATCGAATATTAATTAATTAATTAGTTCGGTTTAAAATTAATATTGTATATCTAAATTATCAAATTGCAAGTGCCAATTCAATAACTTGTTCCCATCGACAGCATAACTCCAATACACGTCTGGCAAAAAAAAGCGATTGCCAATGAAAAAGAAGCGAAGTTCAACCGCATTCCCACGTGACCAAGACGCGAGTCTATTGTGGTAACTCGAAGCACGAAAGTAATGAACACACTGACTGACTGATTGATTAGGTACTGTGACGAAAAGACGACGTTATAAAGCTTTGACTTCTCTAGGGACGTCGCCGCAAGGTGTTGGCGTGTGTACTTACGCTCAACCAAACGTCAAAACTCGAAATCAAACTAAAAGAGAAAAATTGAAATTTTTTTTGATAAGTCGGCTTGTTGACTTAGCACGACTAATGGCATCTAAGGAATCGCACGTTCTCGCGGGCCCGCATTCCCATATTTCACAGGACCCTCGTCCGCCCTAACAAAACGAAACGAATTAAATAGAGAGGGGGTCCACCGACTTGTCAGTGGCAGTAACCAAAGTGAATTAAGAGTCCGCCCGAGGATAACATGTGGGTGGATCACCAAGTGCAGCAACGCCACTCGTGTTACGTCAAAAACGGACCCCTCTTTTCAATTATAAGGGAGTGCACAAACCTACTCGTCCGTAACCCTCTCATCAGCAAATGGTTGTTGTGTCGAGAAAACTAATGAGTAAATTTAAAGACGTAAAAAAATATCTGGATAATAGTAAAGAGAAAAAGAGTGAACTACTACTTTTCAAGCGCGATGGGAGCAATTGCAAGTTGGGTTGTACTACATCGAAATGCAAAGGACTGGTGTTAAAAACGGATGGAGATAAGAGTCGATTGACGAGGCCATTTCATTTCCTACGTATTCAATGTTGCCTTAAAAATCGGAACTACCTATGGGACACGTGCATGTTTTGGCTCAAGAGATGTTAAGGGTTCACTAATAAATTGGCATTCGCAGCAATGCTCGAGTGTTCTGATAACTTCCATTCCCCTATCGTATCATCATTCACCTGATATCAAAACACGTGGGGCCTCGAGTCGATGGCAATGTGTTTCGGAAACTCCGAGTTCTCTAAACTCTCAAATAATTCATAACGTTTACTTTTATAAATTATTATTACAATACTAGTATTAATTTAACGATTCGAGATACGCAATATCTGTATTATATTCCGTTAATAAATGTTTCCATATTGTTGACATGTTCGTTCGAACAAGATCAAAGCAAGTGTGTAACAATAAACCTATTCCACTCGCCCAATTTTTCTAATTTCTAACTTAGATCGATCACCAAGTTCCATAATAGTTTTTTCTCGAACAAGAAATAAATGCAAAACTCAATCTAGTTATCACTTACCAAATAACAATATATGCTCAGTACGAAACTTAATTCGTAGCGAGTATTATTTACGTGCGTGGAAACAAAAATGACAATTGGAAAAAAAAAACTTGATCTTATCCGATAAATAAAGTGTAAATAGATACTCTTTGGCAATGCAGTAAAAATAAGGCAAAAAGCTGTCAATTACGTGTCAACGTGTTTCGCTAAAATAGGTACTGATCGATTCAACGAGGCAAAAGATCGGGGAATTCAATTGGTTTCTCACAATTTTATACGTTCGAAATCAGATTGTCCGAATCAAAATGTTAAAAAATAAAAATAAAATAATAAATTAAAGTACAATTACTACATAAATAAAATAGCTACATATTTTTTAATTTCAGGTGAAATATTCTGTTTGCATTGCGATAGATTGCGCTAAACAAAATGCACAAAAAATAAATTTTAAATAACTGAGAATTCCCCAATATCATAGCTGGATTTCATATCAAACAGCAATGAAACATTTTCAATCGTTTGCAGATTTGTTAGATCGGCGATCTTAATGGCGTAATCCCCATTTACAATTACCCATAAATAAATCAACACGGCAAACAATTTATGAAAATGCAAAAGAAATTTTCTCTAAAATCCAAAGAATATTGCAGTTTTTCATTGCATGTTTTGTTTACGAATGAAATACTAATAAAAATATAAACTAATTAATAAGATTCTATAAGTAAAAAGTTCTAAAACCAATATATATTGTAAACCGTAAACTTTATAGATTTAAACCATAAAAAGTTGTTAAAGAATACTTAAAATTTATTTTAAGTAAAACATTAGTATCTCAGTGGATGTAATTCTTGGCCAGTTATTCAAAAACGCGAATTTATCGAATTGTTTTCGACCCTTTCCATACAATAGCAACAACCATTGAAAATTATCAGTACCGAGTCACAATCGGCCCCGCCTCTGTGATTTCAGCCCATTTTCATTTATCCAGCCCAATCGAACAATAAAACCTCGAGTTATAGTCACATTAGAATCACCAACGTGTACTATTCTACATTTTCTACAGTCGATGGGGCGTTATTCCACGCCAGACATATGTGTTAATGGACTCACGAATCGCCACCATGAATGATTGAAATGGCGTTTCTTCAACCATCGTCTCAATCACAACGCCCTTTTTTTTATTCTACTACCTCACACAACATTAATCTATCATTATCTGTCTTGTAACTATTTTGCAACTGTAACTGCAACCGTACAAAGCATTCTCGTCATGCTGCATAGATTTGAGCTCGAATGCAAACAATAAATAATAAAAAACATAATTCGAAATTTGTAATTTAAAAAAGTAATAAAACTTACTTTTCTTTTTTTTTCTAATTCTTGTCACTTTTCTTTAAGTTGCGAATAAAACTAGATTGACGCGCAGCAAAACTTTGTCTGCAAGATTTTTTTTTATACGTGTAGCCACTGTTCTCTAAAAATGTTTATTATAACAAAGTAGACATTTGGTCTAGTTCGCAGATCTATTCATGCAGGTGCACAAACAACGAATAAAAAGTTGGGTGCATAGAGAACGGAGCAAACGTGGTAAGGAGAACTCGGTACAACAAAACGAGTTAATACGAAACTCGTCCGTCATTTGCAACAGCGAGTTTCACCTGCCACATGACTGAGTATACAATGAGGTGAAAAAATAAAAAACAAAAACAAGAAAATTTCCAACTACACGCCGAGTTAACGATGTGCACACCGCACACTTCTCGCTGCATGTGTGATCTGCGTCGGTACGCCTGACTGCGTGGAAAACCTGGTGGTGAAAATTTAAAACATGAACACACCTCATACCTTGCTCGGCGTGCACCTTTCGTCTCATGAACTTGTCAATCAAAAATCGTGTCTAATTTTTTTTTTCTTATTTTTTCGTTTCTCGCTTAAATTCTTCACGAGTGTGCTAATCAAATCGAAATTAAGCCTCTCACATATTGCTTTTAAATTTCATCAAACTTAAAAAGTTGATTTTAATTAAAAGAATAAAAAAAATAACATTATTATAAATTGTTATAATATAATGTTATACAGCTATTTACAATTTACAATAAAAGCACTTAGAAAATGCAATTTCATTTTTAAGCAAAACCCCCCACTACTATTTTAAAAGCATCTTAAATGCATCTTTGCAGTTAAAAAATTGCACGTGCTCTAGATTTTAAGGATATTAAGCTTACTCTGCTATTATTTTTTACAAGCAATACATTTATTTAATTCCAATCAAACCTCGAATCTTCAATCTGATTTGGATTTGATAGACACGAGTCATCTCTTAAGTGCACCACTTTTACTTTTCGTCGCTAGATGGAACCAAGAAAATTCTCATTCGACTAAAACTTTCTCCCCATCTCATCTCTCCATTTGCTAAAAGCACTTTATACTAACGAGGTGCTTTCTAATTTCGGTATGACGAGATCGGGTCAACCAAAACCTCGGAAATTCGCTTTTTTTAATTTTTCAGTTCCAAGATGCTATTTTGCAAACTCGTTTATTCTAATCAAATAAATAGTGAATGTCAATCCTTTTTCACAAACAAACAAAGGGTCAGCAACCTTCATTAGCGTTGATTGTCTTCGATGCAGACCGCATGCCATTAAACAAAATAAATCTTATGGTTTTATCTAATAACATTATACAGTTTTCTTCTTTTCTAACTGCAAACGGGCGGTAAAGTGGTCCGATGTTTGGGCATTTATTTGCCAAGCCACGTTTTCTAATCCCTCCCCTTCTCTTTTCTCCATTTGTCCATTAACTGATACATCAAAGGCCTCATCATGACGAAATAATGGAGGTGATGACGAGGTCATCGCTGATTGGAAAGGGTTAATAGGCGACCTCTTCTCACAATTTGACAGCAACAAAGCGCTCGAAGCCAACATATTCATTTCGGATATATCATCCAATTATATCATCTGATTAAGTTAAGCAATAAATAATTGAACGATGGATTTAAACGTAAAAACTTAGTTAAGACAACAAATGCAATTTTAAACCAGAAACCAATCAGTTGTTATGGCGAGAAAGTCTATTTACTAATTGAATTGATGTTTCGAAAAAAGATTGCTACAACTAATATACCAGCTCAGCAACACGTATTCTTTGAATGAGAAGAATATCAGCAGTAAATTATGAAAGAAATTATTTTTACTTCTTAGTAAAGCACGACTTATTGGTTCGGAATTTAAGAGTTGAATAGAGAACAATTTTCAGCAACAATGGGTCGCTAATCAAGAGAGATCACTCCTTGGCTTCGTTAAGACTAGAAAGGTTCGACTGACGTCATCGAGAAATAAAATTAGAAAAATGAAGGATGTACTAAAAACGCAGAAAAAAAAGCTTTTAAATTTGAATGTAATTAAGCGAATATTAAATTAGAAGCGAGAATAGATATTTTCATCTTCAATAAATCATTTGATATTAGCTTAATTAATTTTCTTAATATTACAAAACTATCTAAATTAATTTTTTTAATAAAATTAAATAACTTCATCCATGTCTCGTACAAAAAGAAAATTTAATTAAAATAATTAGATTTTAAATTAGCATGTAATGAAATTTAGGAAATCAAAAACACGTAAGACGTTTTAAAATAAATAAAATTTTTAAATTCTAAACGTCCTAACTTACCACAGTTTATTGCAACGCATAAAAGAATTTTTAAAATGCGTGAAACATCTCATTAAGAGTTAAAAATGGTATAGTTGATAAAAATAGTAGTCAGGAGTGTGGAATTTTTATTATTTATATAAACAATTCTACAAAACCATTTCTACAAGGTAGAGAACAAATCTAGTGGCAATAATGATGATCAATAGGTCCATAATTCACCGAACACTCAGTTCAATAAATCAATGAACACCCAATATAACGAAAAAGGTAAATGTCAAAAACAAGGTTTTTTTAAAAAAGATTTAAAGATTAAAAACTTTAACATTATAATAACTTTTTCCTTCAATATAATTAAATTCTTTATATTGTCAACGTGTCCGACCCAAAATCAGCCGAGCTTCTTCTAAATCTTTTGGAAATAAGGAAAGTTAAAGAAAAAAAGGGAATAAAAAGTGAGGTAAATTGAAACCGAAACTCGAATCACCGAAAGTTGTATAATCAGAAAAAAGAAATAAAATGGAAAAAATAAATAAAAAAAAATTTCTGTGACCACCCAAACTGAAATATGAAAAGAAAAAAAAATGGTGGAAAAAGACTTGTTATATTCCGTCCAGTATGAAGGGAAGAAGCACGTGCCGACTTTGACGGCCATAATTTTGGCGGGAATTTATACGGAGAGAAACTAATAAAGGTGGTGGCTGCTATAGATGAAAGAGGGGGTAGGAGGCTAATATCCAATATCAAAACCTGGCGTCTGGGTGCGAATGGAAAGGGGCGGCGTAGGATATAGGAGGTGCGGGGGTGGATATACTTACTCCCTCCCCCTCTCACACTTGGCCAAACAAAATTGGAGAATTAAGTAGAAGGACGGTGCCAATTTCACTCAAAGAAAAACCTATATCATTTCTTGTAATGTATTGTGAATTCCATTTGGCCGCGTTTTCTTCTCTCAAAGCACACATTCCTATGCTGTTTTATATGCTGCACGTCAGTGGGTATTATAGTGTTTTGCCAACACGTCATTTTGACTTTTGGACTTGGATTAATAATAAAAGGTGCGTAGGTTTCATATATATCTTACCTATTGAAAAAAAGCAGTTGGTAAAAGTTTCGTTTCTCTCGATTTCATTTATAATATAAAAAATTAGATTCTGCCAAAATTGGGTTTGCGATGAAAGATATTGGTTATTAAAGTCGGGAAACGGTAATATTTATAAACTTTTATTTTTCGTATTAAAACAATGAGAAAAAAAAACTTTTTTTTTATTATAATAATTTTATTTATTTAACAGATTGTTTGCTAACTCGTCAGCTTGTAACTCCCAAACAAGTCTACGATAGCCTGCAATATAAAATTTATAATATTATAAATTATAAATTATATTTAAAAAGAATTAAATAAATACGGTACGATATTAATATTAGAATTTTATTTGATTCAGAACGCATCATATTGCGATGACAGATTGCGATAGCTTTGATAAATATTTAATTTAACAAAGCGTGGTCTCGGTCTCGGTGAGTAAAGATCATTAACTAGGAACAATATGACGACAGTAGGTGATTTTGCGTTGAAACTAAAGAACTTTTGCTTATTTTATATTAGCAATTTTATATCGAGTGATTGCGCACGTCAAATTAGAATATTGACGTATGCGCGCTCTGGCGAGTTCGAAAAGGCAACGACTTATGTATCGGGTTCCATAAATTTCTTAGGTCTTAATTTCATATGATATGAAATGACATAACTCTCGTTGGTTAAAGCAGCAAAAGCCACCCTCTAAATAAACGTCATCCATCTGACTTATTGCAAGCGTACAAACTATAAAATTGCATTGACTCGTCATCGGACGAGAAACGAAACCTTATTAAAATGCACCTAATACTCTCGTTTTAACGAAGCTAATTAAAAATTTTCAATTAAACTTTGATTAATTCCTTTTAATTAATTCATTAATTAATTATTGGGTTATAATTAAAAATCAAACAACAAGAACAAACTTAATTAATCAATACGACAGTCAAATAGATACTCGCGGCTTCTTGCGCCACTCGGTTATCAAAGTCTTAAAATTAAATGACAAGAACACGAAGCAACTTGCTCGGCCATTTGCTGTCCACTTATTCTCGTTCATTCATGTCACTTAACAGTTTGTGAAAGAAAATTAACTATTTTTTTCTTAATAAAATTACAAACTAAGCTTAAATGAAGCGTTTCAAATCACAATCTAGAGGAAAACCGCGATACGCGTTTCCGTCGGCCGGAATCTGAGACACAAAAAGAGTCAAAATGCGAGACGTGTAACGATGAAATGCGCACGCGCCAAATTATAGACGCAGCCAAACCATTGGCCTTTGCAATTACGGGCGGGTGAAATGAAAATTCGAACGCACATGGCGACGCATCGTTGTAGCGTTTGGGCTACGAAATCAGTCAGGAGCCATTCATACGAACCTCGTTGTAAGTAGCAACGAGAAAAATAACGTTCGTAACATTGTTCTAACGAGGGTCGTACTGCTATGGAATTTTGTCGTACAAGCGTCGCTTTCGATATTTGACAGTCTGAAAAATGAGTTAAGAGAGAGATGGGAGGTGAAGGAAGGGGGAAGGAGGTTAGAGGGAAAAGCGGAGTGGGAGGATGTGTTTGGGAGGCGACACCTGCCAAGCACGCGGCAGCGAAACGACAAAGCCCAACCAAATTTTCAATTTCGTGGTTACCCATACAAAACGGTGCAAATCAGGAAGCACGGACTTCAATTCAACTGATCCTCATTGGCATGCGGCGCCATAGCCAAAACGACGACTTAATTAAAAACTTATGAAGCTAGCAAACGCGCCAAAGCCTATGCAACGCACGCGCTCAATGCCAACTAAACTTGCTGAAATTATTGTTTTTTATCTTTGATTTTTTAAACGCAAAAAAAAAGACATAAACACTTTGCTAACTTTTTCAATAACTTTTTTTACACGGTATATTTAATTTTATTGATCGAAATAACAGATTTATGTTACGTAATAGGCAGGCTCTAAAAATCATTAAGCGATTCCGTCGTGCTGTGCAATGATCAAAAAGAAAAAATCAAAATTTTTTTTCCAAAATAAATTCTCGTTTGACCAAAGAGAAACTAATTAAGCGAAAATTTTCCTTTTCCTCTAAAGATTTCTGCATTACAAACGGACACCGTAACAACAACGCACCCTTTTCTACAATTCCCCCCTCTCTCTCTCTCTCTCTCTTCCCCGCGTTCAAACTTATTGTTTTAATTCACGCACCAAAAGACAATAACAACGAGAATTGAATTTTCTCCCCATTTCACAATAAAACGACGGAGAGAAAGGAAAAAGAAGAGGAGGTGGTGGAACATGTGATCAGCGCACGCGTGGCCAGCAATTGGAATCCCCGACCAGCCAAACTCATATCTGCGGCTGGAAAATGTATCTAGAAAATGGGGTTCAAAATGTAAGGAGGGAGTGGAAATGAATGACGGAATGACCGAAAGAGAAAATTGAAATTTGTGGGAAAAATATAAAATTAAGTAGTTAACTTTTATCACATTTTTTCCTTTTGTTTTTATTTATTTTTATCTTTTCATTTTAAATTTGATCAACATTAAGCGAATTACGTTTGCATAAATAAATTTTCAATAAATCAATTAGAAAACGGCAAAGACAAATTTGATTACGTCAATGATAATTTTTATTGGAAAATCGTATTACGTAAATGTTTTTATTCTTTAATTAAAAAGAAGCGAAAGAAATAAAATTTCGAGTAACGATTGAAAATGTTACGTTGGTTCGTATCTCCAAAAGTAATTAAGCCTAGGCGCAATTAAGTTATGGAGATACGACATACGAATGTATGTATGTAATGTGCCGGAGCAATTGATCGAGGGACTGGAGGAAATATCGTGGAACTGAGAACTGAAAAGAAAGAAGAGGTGGCTCAAGTCGACGACGCCGGCATCTCATTAAAAATATTGTCATTGGCTTGTCGCTCTCTGCAGTTAATTAGCATCATTGTAGCGTTGTCAGTCGCCGAGTTAATTGGGCCCTGACGGAGCGTGCGATCCCAATAGCAACAACTCATTATAACGAATTGATGCCTGAACGAAGAGAACAACTTTTTTCCCGCGTTTTTCCTGTCAATCAGTCCTCGGGCATTGGAATCGAACTGCGAAAGTGAGCTCGAACTCGGAAGACTCGAAGCAATTCTTGGATTTGTTCTGGAAACGTAGTTACGAGGTCTCGAAGCGGTTTCGGTTGTATTCACTAGCTCGATTGGTGTCCCGATAAGTTTGATTAATTAAACAATGGTAGACAAAATTACACGTGACGTCTCGTTAGTCACTTTATTTGCCCTTTTTAACTTTCCTGGAAAACCTTGCGCACTTGGCACAATTCGAGAACTTTCCATTTACAATGTATTGGCAATTCACCTGCGCGATAAGAACACGAAACACGGTGTTCGCACACACTCGGTTTCTTTTTTCTTTTTGGTGATACTCTTTATCGGAATATCAGCAAAAAATACAAGCGTCAATGTGTCTGATTAAGAGACCATTGGGCAGCGTAAAGACCGGCCAACATAATTGATGATCATAAATCGAGAACCGATCTGATAAAAAGACCAACCTCCGTACCGCCGTACCCACGCCCTAATACACATAGTTTCTTCGGGACTAAGAACTAAATTTATTGCATCACAAATTTGTCACCCGTTTTAAGCTGACATAGAAAAAAAAAACCAGCGGATTAATTCTATTTCGATCGATTAAGGAAACCTTACCATTTATTTATTGCTGGAATGTTTATAAAAGTCACGCGTCCGCGAGTAGCATTTCCTTTCTAATTTAATGAAGACAAAAAAAGTTAATAAATAAAACGAGCAATTAAATAATGATTAAGTCGACCTCATTTTAATAAACCTGGGGAATTTTTTCTTCATTAACGTAACAGCATACCCGGTTATATAAATAGATATGAAAAACAAGTTTCGACTAATTGCATAGGGTGGAGCTGCGAAAAAGCAGGACGAGAACAGTACCTCGTAGAGTCGTAGTACAGATTTGATCGCTAAACACAAAAATCCATTCGCAGAATGATTGAAAATCTTGACAATAGTTAATATGTTTTTATATTTCTTTTATTTTCTATTTTTACTAAAAAAAGTAATGAAAGAAAAAAATATAGGTTACGTGAAACAGAAAATATTAATGAGGGTAGAGCTATTAAATCGACTTGATGAAATATTTTGTCGATTATAAAAAGTGAAAATGCTTTTCTCTTTAAATAAAGTCAATAAGAGCAATTTGATTCGTAAAGAAAAATTAAGAAAACAAAAGTGGCTAAGCGCGCAGTGAATGCTTTAAGTTAATCAAATTTTGAGATAAAAAGAAATAAAAGCAAGATCCCAAGCACTGAAAAGTAAAATAAAATTAGGAAAAGAACGAATTCTTTTTCTCTCGATGCTTAAGAGTTTGAGTCGGGTGGAAGGGATTGGCAAAGAATGGAGGCGTAGAGAGAAACGAGAGGAGGGAGGTAGGATGGAGGATGGAAGGGAACCCTAATGAAAATAAACTAATTAAAGTTCCATTTTACAAATTACTGCGACTTCATTAATGTAATGAATTCTTGCTCACAAAGATCACCAAGATTAACGGGGGGCTCCAAGGCACCGCGCCAAACAAACCCTCGATACAACAAACTTCTCAACATGTCACTAAATTTTCGTCAACTCAAATATTCAAATTACCCCTTCGAATCGATTCTGATTACGTCACAAATCCTAAATTCGCGCAAAATCAAGCACGAAAAATGACGCGAGATGAAGACGGTGCATCTTTCGTAACGAGGTTCGCTCCGTATACAAAACGTGGAAAATTTTCTCGCGAGCGAAAAAGATGGCAACGCGAGCGCGGGCGGGCGCCAAGTAATTAACCGCGCTCCTTTTGGTTTCAGAATGATTCTCATTAAAAGCTTTGCTGCGTTCGTCATTGGATCCCCCTCTCTTCCTCACCCTCTCGCCCTACCATGCATACTGCGGAAAAGTATCTTTAGAAAGGACGTCCTTCTACATATATTGTCCCTACAAAAGTCCAGTACTCAACATCCATTTGTGAGAAAAAGAAAAAACTGAATAACGTGCAATAATTATAATAAAGACGAGAAATTTCAATTTTTTTTTTAATTTTGAAAATTATTCGACGAACATTTGAAGCTTTTCGTATTGACATGTATGAATACGCCGTCTTGTCATCATTCGCCCTCGAGCTTCGATTTAAACATGCGGTTGGTGCAACATCTTGCTCTTGTCTTAGAAATCTAAAAAGGCCATTTCTCTCGCTTTTCTCTTTCCTCCACCCAGCACTCCCCTCGAGTTAATTAAGAGAATAAATAATTACTGATAGGCACCATTCCACAATTAAATCAAAACCGCAACGCCATGACGTCACATCGCGCAGCAGTGACGGCGGTTAAAAGCGCCATTGCTGCAGTTATTATTAAAAGCTGGCAATTATTCAACTCGCAAATAATCACCAAAAGGAAAGGCGCATTAGATCAACGTACAAAATGTATATTTTAATCATTCGATGAAAACTCGCGAGTCGATCAAACGTGTAAGACCTATTCGGTTACCGCGGCAACGGTTCAATTGGAAAAATTGATTAAAAAGCCATTTTTATGTTCGATAAATAAAGGTCGATATAAAACTGTCGATTTCTTTTCCTAATGTCTGTATTTACATTTGAATGTCGACATAAAATATATTCGTTTTGTATAACGAATATATTTCTGTACTCAAAGACAGCCAATCGATGGATCTGTCGAGCATCTCGCACCTACAGTTTCTGTCATTAATCGTAAAACGGTGTAAAGTAAAAAATAAAAATGGCATTTCAAATTTTCGTGCAATCAATGTTAAAATACCATTTTAAATATTGCGTCTAAACATGTTGTTTTTCAATATCGTGGCATCGGTCATTTTTTTTCTCCGTAAATAGAAATCATTTATTCAAAGAAACAAAGAGCTTTTTTGTACTCAGGTGCGAAAGAAGGCGATAAAAAAAGAAAATGTGTTTTAAACTAAGAAAAATAAATAAATAAAATAAAAAAAAGAAATAACTGTCAAGGAAAAAATGATGCGTTTAAATATATTGAAACTTTCTTCCTCCGGGTGAGAAATGACCAATTTAAACCCCGATAAAAATTGGAGCTTTGCACCCACTGACAACATTTCGATTATGATGTGAAGAAAATTGGAGCCATTTCCAACACTAGAAAGGGCGCCAACAAAAATGCGTTACACAATGGGATGGGAAGAAAAGGGGAGGGAGGCGGAAAAAAGTGAGGGGGTAAAAAATTGAGGGAGAGATAGAAAAGCTTGTAAAAAAATAAAAAATAAAAAGGAAAAAAAAATAAATCGGTTATCCTCCGCTCCCTCCATCCCCAGCGCGAAAAGCCAGACGAATGGCTTCCAATTCTAATGACGACATTAGTTAGAGCCATCTGCTAGAGCAATTTGGCAGCAAAATGGCCGCTCGTGGATTACTCCCTGATGGTCATTTTACTTCCGGTGAATTTGATCAGTGGTCCGAGTCCATTTATTTTTTATGATGAAGGGGTTGCTCTAAATCGAAGCCTGCCTTTTGTCTCCGTACAATCGGTGCACGCAATGTGCACCGAGTGAAAAAAAAACATAATTGATTTTGATTCAGAATCGAGGTAATAAAATTATAAAAAGTAAATAAAAAATTAAGAAAATAATAGCACTGATTGATGATTTGATACTTATTTCTGCCTTAACTACACTTTTCTTCTTTTTTATTTGCTTGACGAGGTAATTAAATTACTGGCAATAACAAGCAGGTGCTTTTATGCTTAGTTTCTCGCCTCGGCACCTAACCCTTAGAAAGAAGCGAAAGAAAAAGTCAAGTGATAGACAGACAACTTTCTAATTTCTGATTCTTTAGGATTTGATAGATAAGTCCTGAGAAAGATGGCTCTTGCATACGCAGAAAATGTGGATGTAAAAGTGGCGAACTGATAAAAGCTTCGGGCCGCCTAGTGTGATTATGCCAACTAGGCCTATCAAGATTAGGAAAGGAAAGAGAGGAATGTGGAAGGTGAGATCCTTTTGCACGAGGCAGGCAGAAATGAATCAGGCTCAAGAGCAAGCGACAAGGTGCTCTTGCCTATCTAATCGCCACGAGTTACGACCAAACCCCGCACAAAAGGACTGCAGTCTGGGCTCGATCGAGGGACATTTGTTCGCCAATCTAAATCCACATTTTCTGGACATAAAATAAGAAAAAAAAAATACTAAAAAAATATAGAAGGCAATTAACACGAGGCTAAAGCAAAATCTTTTTTGTGATTATAAGATGAATTTTAATCGTAAGCAATGGATAATTTTATCCCAGTCAATAATTATGACAAATAAGGTAAACTAAAACGAAATTGATTTGTGCTCTGCGTGAGTTCGTGAGACTACGGAAAACAGATAGTGCTTGTTTAATAAAAAAAAATGCAATTAAATAAAGAATCTCGTTTTAATAGTAAAGTTGGACTTATTTGCAAAGTGCCCATGCCCAGTAGATTGTAAAAACAATCAATTAAAACAATTGAAATTATCGAAATAACGCGAGTTGCTTTCGTATTCAAGTCGCACAATAAAGGTGAAGTGAAAAGAAGGCAAAGCCATTCTGAGAGAGTAACAAGTTGGTGAAGCATCGCATAAGATTTGCAATTTTCTCCCAAGACATTATTAAGTCTGAAGGAGGGCCCCTTGAGTGACATTCTAGATACTAACATATAAAATAGAATGTAAAACATGCTCGTGTTATTAAAAATATTTTTCATTAACGACAACTATTTCTGGCCAGAAGGGGGCGGAATGCGCACCCGCCTCAACCCTGTTTATAATGTGCTGTCCCACCACTTCGTCATATTAATACTGCCTAATGAAAAGCCGCTTAGTGGGAGCTGCGAAATTAATTCGTAAGAACTCCGTGTTTGCCTTATTTAGTAAAAACTTGAAACTTATACGTATATAAAAAGATTAAAAATCCAATCACCCACGCCATTTAAGTGTCGTAAATGTTTTTGTTTGAAATCGTTTAAAAATATTTTTAACAAATAAATAAAATGTAAATTTAATAATAAAAAATTATTTAATAATCAAACATTTTGGATATTACGGTGCCAATCGATGCAAAATAAAGTTAAAACACGCACTTTATAACCTAATTTTATTCGGCTACCATCTGTCTCTACTAATCGATTGTAATTTTGTTTAGAACTGAATAAATAAGTTAGTTGTGGTTTTTAAATGGTCAATAATTATACGATTAATAGTAGAGTATTTCATTTTAAGTCTAAAATGCATGCCCAAAGGGTTCACCTTTGCAGTTTAATCAAAGTGGTGCGAAACATCCATCGTCGGTTCGAATAATTACTAAAGAAGGGGAGAAGGGGTTCGAGCAAGGTGGCACATTATACCAAGCGGTGAAAGGATCAATACACTCAAATTTCAAACTTGTTGTGCGTGCAACTACCATTCACTCAGTGTGGCGTAGGTGGAAAATTTTAATAACATGTAAATCCTAGCATCTTAGTCCAACTCGCTTAATTACTTGTAGGCAAAGTCGGCTTTTCTCTCTCTCCTCCCTTTTGCTTTTCCCGGTCAATGTACACGAGGCAAACGTTAATTTATAAAATTTTTAATTTAAACCAATAAATGAAAGGAAGTGATTAAACGAATCTTTTCTACTTTATTAAACGAAAATAAACAAAAAAAATAAGATGGAAATTAATAAGGAAATTAAAATGGCTCTTACCTTAGTACGTCGTCTTCAAAAATCCCTTATTATTTTTCTCCACAAATGTATATTTTAATATCGTACCCACTAATTTGAATCTTTACCTAATTATTTTTAATTACTTTAAGGTTTCTCGAGTAATTAGCTTTTTATTTTTTAAAAGTTTAATAAACCGATTCGGGTCATGATGACTTTTTTTCTCCTTTTACACTCTAAACGACTAGAAAAAATAATAAATAATAAATAAATAATATAAATTAATAATAACGAGGAAAAAAGAATTCTTGTTTAGTTCATAAAAACAAATTTTATTCGACTTTTACAACATGTTTGCGTTTCCATGAGCTCACACAACCGCAGCATGAGCACCAAAACAAAAAAAAAATTTGTGGTGCTTTTTAAAAAAAAAAAAAAATTTTTTCTTTTCATATTTTTCAAATTAATATCTTTAAATTGACACGTGATCGTGCATAAATGGCGTCTTACGTAAGAATAACTTAACACCCGCACTAACAAATTGAGTAAATTTAGTAAATTTAGATAACGAAAAGAAATTTGCATTTATCTTTATTGTCGATCGAAGAAAAAACTGTAATAATAATCAATAATAATGATAATAATTCGTAAATATATATTTATATATGTATGTCATGTATAAGTGGCATTTGTACAGGTGAGAAAGGGTGTTTTCAATGAAATAACGAACGCAGGGGGAGGGAGAAAAAATAATAAATTCCTTCTCCGCAACCCCACTGCAAAAGAAGTCTTTTGAAAAATTTCAAACTTATTGCTAGGGTTGTCTCCTTATTATTTATAGACAAGAAACAAGAACATTTCCAGCTGCCGCCATTCTTCAAATATCTTTTACGTCGAGTTCACGACGAGAAAAAACACAAATCGGTTCGTAAACAACAATTTGCGTTTCTTCTCGCATCGCATTGATCGAGGCACGAGTTATCAATTTACATTTAAATCTAAAAACGAACCAATTTTCAATCATCGCAAATCGTCGATGAGTCGACATCAAATTAAACGTATGCCTCGATAAACGGTGCGCTCGTTCTAGACAAACGTCGTTAAACGAAGCGGACCAGTTTGCAACGATGCATGCTCAATACGACCGCTCGACACGCAGCTAGAAAAAAAGCCTAATGGTGTCGTGCGACATCGTCCGATGATTGGCAGCCGGCTTTGAATGAGCAGTAATGATACATTAACGAGTTCCTTAAATAGCTCTTCTCCATGCTTTCCGTACTAAGCTCGGTGACGCCATTAAGGATCTATTGTCCACACCCTAACAAGACGCCATTGTTTGTCTCGTCCCTCTCGTCGCACGGTTTTCACTTTGTCGCCGAAATCGCAGGTGCAACGACGTTTTCGAAATACCCACCTCTCGAGTTTCGAGTCCCGTCTTTAAAAAAGTCGATAGCATTCGGCGAACCTCGTCACCAAGCGTTCAGCGATGAATTCTTGCGTTTTCTCCCGCGTCCCGATGGGGATGATGCCTGCGGGGGGGCAGCCGCCGATCAGATGAACGCCCCCTGGTTCAGATGATCGACGGGGTGACACTGGACGGCGGCCGCAGCTGCCGCTTTGTGCATGGCGGCCGCCTTTTGGCGTGCCTCCTGTCGACCTACCTTGCTGTTTTTGCGCGCCGGGCCCGCAGGTACGGTACCTTTCAGGAATTTGTGGCAGTCCTCTTCGCAATAAAGGCTTCCGTTGATCAAGTTGTACCGATCACCCGGGACCAGACCTTTGTGACACTTGACACAGGTGAAGCACTTTAGGTGATACACGTTGCCTTGGGCGCGCATCACAAACTCTTGCGCCGGGATCATTTGACCGCACGA
The DNA here is from genome assembly GCA_034696185.1 of Henia vesuviana. Taxonomy (NCBI): domain Eukaryota; kingdom Metazoa; phylum Arthropoda; class Chilopoda; order Geophilomorpha; family Dignathodontidae; genus Henia; species Henia vesuviana. Next base: position 38,139 of record JAQFZU010000103.1, read on the forward strand.
GTTGCACGCACCGCTCGTACCGAACATGCTGCAATTAAAATAAAAACAAAAATTACAACAAAATTACAAAAATTACAAAAACACGTCGAAAAAAAATGTAAATAAAGAATGGGATATTTATTTTAGTTTGGTTTATCAACTTTATCCGAATAAAAAAAAAATCATACGACGATTGATGTCTAACACGTCCCGCCCTTTCCTTTTATTTATCCCCGCGATCCATCCAAAACAGTCGTAACTAAAACTCGTCGTCATCTCGACGCGACATTCGGCGTATACATCGATACATTCTTCGATCTACCTTAAAATCGACACTTAACAATCGACACTTAACGCAAAGAACCGTAGAGGCAGATCGTAAAATTACCGATGATAAATTTTAATAATAAAAATATAAAAATTAAAAAATAATGACAAGCAACGAATTATGTTAAATTAGAGGACGTTTTACAGTTTACGCACGCCAGATCGGGTCTGGTTTTTGTCGAGGTTAAGTAGGCTTTTATTAAAACCAAGACCTAATAAATTCTCGGTGCAATAGTTGTTTTAAAATTAAAACTGATGACACTTAACTTTTTTTTTCGTTACACGCGCTCGTTATTAAACCACTAAACCTTTCTTTTTACCGATTTTAATTTTAAAATTTGTATTTTTCCAATAAAAATTTTTGTACGACTATTAAAATCTCGTTTGCAATCCCTAAACAAGGAAGAAAAAAAAGAAAGAATGAAAATAAGGAGCGTTCAATCGAGGGTAGGTATCGATCGAAAACTACCATTTAAAGATGGACACGAAAGAGCAAAAAAAAGAGAAAAAAAAAAACTGCGGCGCGAGTCCCAGTTGCGAAACGACACGAGCCCCTTCCAACATCCTTCACCGTACACCCAAACAGAATAATTTCCGCTCAACAGCTCGAGGCGGCGCGGTGCGTTCCTATATGGCCCACCCTGGTGGCGGTGGATTGAAACCGTATTGGAAATTTATTTCATTTCCAATGTAATAGGGGGCGCGCAGGTAAAATTGAAACTGAGTTGGTTAAATTTGCTGCTGTTTGATATGACCGAGAGGGGGACGCAGCCGACCTGATTACTACAAACTCGGCTTCGAATCAATCCAAGACGCGAAGCATTGGGCGCGTCAATTTAGTCGAACCCACCAGTCGTGTTTGGGTCGAATTATGCAAAACGAGATTCGTGTCACGTGACGGGACACCTCGGACGAGATGGCCGCGAGTAGTTGCTCTAACAGGTGATTCGAATTGCGGAGTGGATGAACGAAGCGGCGCTGAGTCAGCGCCCGATCAAATGGCGAACGAGGTTAAGACGGGTGTATTTCTCTTTGCCAGACTCGAGCGCCCTCTTTCAGTCGTTTCTTAACACGAGACGTTAATATTTTACAACGACTGCAATAGATGCAAAGGCGGGATGCAAAGGGCATCCAAACATGGCCTAACGAGATGGAGTCTCATCACCATTCTAAAAACGCATCAATTTACATCCATTTTTTAACGTTCACAAAAAAACTGAATAGTAAATTTTTTAAATTTCCACGGACTAGTTTGTATCCAAAGAAATTTAAAAAAAAAACCATTTGCATTAATCGCTATCGAAATCCAATAAATTTAAATCAAAATCGAGTTATCGGTGTATTTCTATTTTGAACTTAAGAAGTTTTAAATTCGTGCGGGAGACGGCACCAAAGTCTTACAAACTAAATGCCTTTTCCTAACTTTTCTAGGAAAAAGCCATTACGAAGGTTGCACATAGCCGATTTAAAATTTTGTCAAACAATTGGCAGACTTCCCTCATCTCCTCCTCAATCCCAGAAGGACATATTGCTGGTCGTACGTTTGTCCACGTTGATCCTTCTCCCAGACGGCCCTCGCCCTCAAAAAAAAACTCTCGTTAGAAGAGGCGGATTACGCTATTGTCGTTATAGCGCAGCTATGAGTGACTATTTCGACGCCAGATGGAATCCCGCGTCGAATAATTTATCCATTGCAATATTTTGATTATACGGCAACAAATACCTACTGGTGTAGAACAAGAAAATGTGTCGGGCAAAACTTTCCACATTTTCGATCACACCCGACTGATTTTAGCCAAAACTGCGAAACAAACTGAAAAATTATGGAAAATTATGTCGATTCGAAATGAGAAAAAAAAAAATTAAAAATTTCAAATTTCAAATTTAGGTTTTGATTTTTTAAAAATCATAAAATTGTGAAGACTGACAAAGTGGGGGGAATTTATAAAGCACTTTTGATTACGACACGAATTACCCAACGGATGCGAATGTAATGGTGTTAGGAATTAAGATAAACGGAATGTTTTCCCGGTCGCAACGTGATTCTGAAAATATCGCATTCTTTCGTCGATCGGCAATTGCGTCGAGGACGAATAAACGGTCCACCGATCCACAACCCCTTATCGTGTGCGGGAAAAAGTGCGAACAAAACGTAAAGAAAAGAGGGGGTCCTCATTACAACAAATTATTATCTTTGCCCGGCGGCTTTACCTCCTCAGACATTTGGCGCGCCCTCCTGCGGCGTATGTAATGATTATGGCTGAATTAAGAAGTAGAGCGACTAATGACGAATTTGAGGCGCACAATATCCGCGCTCGGGAACCAACAACCGCCCTCGATATTAAAGTTTCAATTTACGCTCGCTAGTGTTGACACGCGAAGCCCCTCTTTGGAACGGAACGACTCGCTCTGTAAAAATCCATCCAGTTTAAAGACGAACGGTATCGCCACCATTTATTTTAAATAATAGTGAGCAATTAGCTATCGAGTTTATCGGAAAGAACAATTTCTTCCGTGTGTTTAGATGGAGGACGACGCAATTGCTTGTAAGGAGGGGTTTTGTGCCAAGTGCATTATTAAAAATTTGGTTGCCACGTTGATCGCTCGGGGTTCGAATGAAAAGAATGTTAATAGGAAAAATGGTAGAATGAAAAATGCATGAAAAAAAAAAAACTCGTAAAGGGGGAATTATTATCACACCACGACCGTCGCCATCGACTCACCCCGAAAGAAAAAGAAACAAAATATTAACCGCATTACACGCAATCGGAAGTTAAAAAATATCGTCTTTTTCAATTACTTGTAAGACGACTAAATTGCCGTCTAACCCGATTGCAATTAAGTCACCGTTTTAATCGCGGAATTAAAGTTAAGTTTCTCAAAAACAAGCGTCGAGGTATTGTTTGCAGTAGAAAATGTAACAGCCAATAGAAAAATATAAATAATTGCTTTCAAATCAAAATATCTTATGCGAAAGTGCAAATTTATATAATTACGTCGAGTCGAATACCAGACGTTCGCCAGGCTTCATTGGTGTAAATTCGATCTTTTATTTCGAAGAGTGCATCCACTCTGCGAAAATCAAATAAATTTGCAATAACAGAAGCTTAAATTTAATCTCACCATTTCTGGCAGTCGAAAACATATGCCGGCTACGTAATGCTAAATAAGTATTGCTCGTTCCACTCGTTTTAAGTAAATAATTAGGAAATTCATACGATATGACGTTTCGAATTCGTCAAATAAAAATTTGTTATAAAAATTGAAGCGACGTAGCGCAAAATAAAAAATTAACGAGTAATTATAAAAATAAACAGCAATATTTAGGCCTTGCCGACATATTCCTTAAGCGAACGTCCGATGCGCAAACAACACCTTTTACCGACGTCCCTCGATAACAATCAGACCGTCATAAAGCAAAAGCGCTCTAATTAAAGTAATAATTAAATTGCTATTAAATTTAGGAGTTGAGGGAAAAGGGGGAGGTAGAGAGTCGAATGGCGATGGAAAATTTGAAGGGGAAAAATTCTTGTAATAACTTCTAAATTAATATTTCCCCTTCACACATGTTTGAGTGACAGCCTCATATTGAGCCGTCCAGTCGAGAAATACGCATGCGCTAGACTACGCGAAAGAACGGGATACCCTCCACCCACCCCTACCTCTCTTTCTATACTTAAAAATAAAAAAAAAATAATGAAATTAATATGAGGTTTCGTATGTGTAACTTTTATTAAACCCAAATTAATTTGAAAGGAGCGTAAGACGGCCGGGTGAAGGAAGGGAGAAGTCGACGCCAGAGCGCAATGGATGAATAAACGAGGCCCACGTTTGCGATAGTTATAAATGTTGAGAAACACACGTACATAGGCGCGTCTCATTCACGACACCCCCCTCACCCCTTCCTCTATTCTTCCTTTGAGGAAAAGCGCGTGCCCACTAATGAAATTCTTGCTGACAACCAAGAGGTCACTTGTCAAATACCCGCTGGCTACTTTGATTAAATTCGAGACAAACTGCTACTCCACCAACACTCCTCTTTGCTTTCCCTTTCCCGTCATCCCGTTGGTCTGGCGTTGCCCATAATCTGAAGAGACGAATGATTTAGGAGCGTCATTAAGCCCAACAAGCTGGAGGGAGAGTTCGAGTACGGCGCGTGTAATGCTATGTGTGTGTGTATGTGTCTCTCGTCTTAGAATGGACTCGACGCCCGTTGTTGCCGTCCGCTAATTGGATGCCCATCACCGAGGAGGACTTTCTGGCCAGGAGTAAAGTGAGACGAGGCTCTTGGGCTCGCTCTCTTATCTGTGCTGCGATCAACAGGTAAACACGTGCGAACGAAAAACCCGGCGGACCGTACGCATTTCCACGGCGACTTTTAATAAAAAAAAATATTTTTTTTTGCATTAATTTTTCTCTTCCGTCGACGGGTATCGTTATTAGAATCGGGTAAGTGCGATGGAGGTCGTCCAAATTTCTGTCATATCCGGTGTTGCTTGTCGTTTCTTCTCGTTCCCCGACGATTAATGGTGAACTTCCGGTCGACTTCTTTACGAGCGACCCTCGTCGCCATGGTGACCGACAAAGCAATAAAACTCGCGTGCGCTCGCGACACACCCTTTCCTCGCTCGTTTCCATTCGGAGATGCCCAATTTATGCGTAAAGTCGGGTACGATGCGAAGCGTCGTCGTCGTCGGACTTGCCGTACCAAATGCAATTAATAAACATTATTAATTTTTCAAAGTTTTGCAATTTCGGATAAACGATGGCATAACTCGATCGTCCGAGTCACTCGTTACGTAGACCAAGCAAGATCCGCCCTCTCGTTCGTTGTTATTTTAGTTGGCATCGAGGCGCATTGGCCTCGTGGCGTTCGCCGACGGTTTTCCATCCTACTCGTCGACGATTTCTCATTCCGTTCGGCGCGTGAGGCCGAGAGCGTTTCCGTTCGATTCCGAGTGGGGCTGGCAACGAGGAGGCCCGAGTAAACCGAATAACGCTCGTTAGGTGGCGCGCTCCGATTATGCCTAACTTTGTTAAGGATAATGCCGACTGCACATTTGGCGCGAATTGTTGAGTCGTCATGGCGACCACGAACGTGGAATTTAAAAAAAGGAAAAGAAAAAAGACGCGAAAAAAAGTTTTTTTGCGAAGAAAAAAACGAAAGAAAAGAAATCAATAAAGAGCCGTTGAGATCAAAGGGGTAGAGACGAGTTTATCAGAGTCCCCCGGTACGAGAATGCAAAAGTTGGCGTCGAATAGAAAAATAAATGATAAAAAAAAGCGTAGAAATTGTTTTGTCGTACGAGTTTGCGACCCAATTCAATTGAAATCGAACGAAAAAGTTTTTAAAAGTTTCAATTAAACTAATTGAATTAATTTTATTTTTTGCATTAAAGAAAAATTTTATTATTAAAAAAGCGAATTAAAGTAGTAAACCATCGTTTACATTTACTCCAAAGATTAAATTCATTTAATCGATTTTTCCAAAAAGAAAAAAATCAAATAAAAAAAATTGAAACTAAAAAAAAAAAAGTCGAATCGATAACGTAATAAATTGATAAATTTCGTATAATGATAATTATTCCATCCTCCTAAATTAAGAGGATTAAAACGCATTATGACCACACCCAACACTATGAAAATTTTGAGAAAATTAAAAATAAAACTTTTAAACAAAAAAAAAAAAAAAAGAAAAAATTGAAATAAAAGAGAACAAATCCTTTTGTACATAAAAGTAGTTTGAAAAGTTGAAAATTAATTTGGCCAACTGCTTTCAAATTGCACTCGGCTCGCCCACTCTCATTACTATACAAAAGTTGGCACATTCATTTGCTTTAATTGCATTTGCTGTAAATTGTAGCAACGCACAAACACACACACAAGCCCGAGCATGTAACTGAGATTATTAAGATGCCAGAAACAACTTTCATTAATCACATCACGTTTATTATCCGAGCAACGCGCATACTGACCACTTGCGCGGCATTAACAAGATCTGACTTTCTTTGCACACACACACACACACGCCACACACACACACCCCACACACTTCCTTTTCCCCTCGGTCCATTCCAACTGGTCATTTGGACGGAATTTATAAACACTAAGTACGGACGGTGGAGGGAGTCGGAGGAAGATGGCGGGAAGGGCGAGAGGGGGAAGGGTGGAGGATGTTGTTTTAAGCGCGCAACGCGGTTTGGCCATTTGTGCATAAGGGGTCATTTGGTGCTTACAACTTGCCTGATTAATTGCACCAAACTCATAACAAGTTGAGCTGTTTACAACGCCTAATATACAATAAAGAAGTTGTTATCACTGCCATTCATAATAGTTTTAATTTTATCAGACAAGAGAAAGAGGAGGTCGAGAGAAGAGAGAGGAGGGGGAGGGAGAAGGGAGAGAAAATGCGAACGCTAAGGGAACGCAAGGCGCCATTTAACCTGTGGTCATTAAGGCGCGAATGCCGTCGGATGTGTGGTCAAATATGGTGGAAAGGGGAACGCGTTTCTCTATCCCTAACGGGCACCAATTAACAACAATTACACTCCCCTCCCCCGCACCGCCCCCTCTTTCTATTTTTCCTTATAGTCATACACGTATTCCGAACTGACCGTTCGAATGGACGCTCGTTAATGCGCAAATTAGACCGCCCACGCTCATCCAATCTCTCGCGACTCGTCCTTCGGAAGCTCGCGTCTCCGGGGTTACCTGTCGCTCGTGCAATAAGTAATCAGTTAAATCTAACGTCCGAAATGGCCAAAACATGCAATTTTCTCGCAAATCAAATTCTCGTGTTTAGAAAACGAGATTGTAACGATAAAACAAAAATTTTAGACAGCCATTTTTTTCTCTCGGACTAAATCTCGTTTCTTTCATTAGCAGCTCGTTTATTCGCTTTCGCAGCATATTTCAATGGGCGCATTAAAACTGTCTTCACTTACAAGTTGCGAAATTTATTTGAATTATCCCTCTCACTCTCACCCACTCTTTCTCTCTCTCTCTGTGCTTATTCGCCAAACAAATTCTATTCAAAGCATAATTACTTAACAAACGCTTTTTAAAACGCAAAACTTCAAATTTTCTTTTCAAAAGACTCCTTATCGAGCTTCGTTTTTTTTTTATCTTTAGTTGTAATTTTTTCACAAACTTATTTAATAACGCTAATTAAATTTCGTAATTTCTAACTTAAATAAATCCGCCATTTTTAAATTGTGACGCAACAAACGGACGGTTTAATAGAACGAGGTTGATAGGAAACGAAGAGGGGGAGGATACAGCTGCAACGTTCGCTCGCAACGTGCGTGCTCACATCTTCCTCTATTCCGTTCTAATTAAAACCAGCTTTGAGTCTAATCCCAACTTGATGAAGCGAGATCTGGCGGCCACTTTGGAAACAACAGATCCCGTCCTCGTCCCCCCGCTTCCTCCTTCCCCCTCTCGTCTTTTCTTCGCTTACCCATCCCGACCCGTTGTTACTCCCATTCGTTTCTTGCGGGGAAAAGCGGGTAGAAAGGGTTTATCAAATCTTAATGCGAAAGCGCGTCTCTCTTGCAAATTGATTATGTGTTTGCACTTGTCCGCTAATAATGCCGCACGATTTTCTTGTAAATTTCCCAGTTAACACTTTTTTTTATTTTTTATTTTTTTTTTTTGCTTCGAGCACATTTGCAAATTTCTATAAATCACAATCGTTTGAAAAAAAAAAACCAAAAGAAAAAACGGAATAAAATAAAAAAGGTCAGTTTATCGATTTCAATTTTATAGTTTGATACTTTTTTTTTCCAAAAAACATTGCGTTCTTATTTAGCTTTACGCAACATATTTCAGAAAGATATATTACTAAAATAATATGAAAGCAAATTTCAATTTCAGCAAATGGCATCTTTCAAACCCAAACCCAAAAATAACCCCTCGAAAAACCTCGTTTTAATAACAATCCATTCAATTTTAATTCCAAATTTTGTCTCGACTTTAAAACGTCGGTCAACTATTTGCCCTTGGGCCCAGTTCGTAGTCGAGGAACGAAATATCTACGAGTACGGCCCATTTCGGATTAAATTGAAACTGGTAAAAATTTGAAAGAAGCAAAATTTGTCGTTTTAAAGAATTAAAAGATTAAATGGGAAAAATAGTTGGATACGGGTAAAGATGCGTAACTTGTCGTTAAATAGTCGACGAATGCAAACGGAGCAAAATAGCGCCAATATTTATAGCCGAGAGGTTGTCACCCGCAGGTTAGGCAGGTAGAGCGACATCTCGAGCTCTTTCTTTCGACCTCGAGGAAAGGTGATGGCCCCGTATTGTGAAAAGCTGTTTTCGATAACCAGTTCCTTAAATACGAGTTATTTTCCTCTTATTTACGACCCGAGTCTTCACTCGGATAATCGCTTCGATAATTGGTGCCCCGTTATCAACCTACTCGAGTCATCAATCCTCCGCTTTGTACACGAGCTTTTCTCGCGACACAATTATTGTGTATAAATGTTAAAATCAATTCTATCCATTTAAAAAGATTTTTAAATTTTGAATTAAGAAAATACATAATTACAATTAGTTACAAAGTAATATCTTTGAAATTGGTGTGAGAAAACAAGCAAAATTGTAAATTAAGGAAAGAGCCATTACGCGAGTAAAAGATTGTTTTTCTCATTCGGCCTCAAATTACTTCCTTATTAAACCTCGATAGCTATACTTTAAATAGGAATTTTAATTACGGCAGCGGCGCAACATAAACGCAATTTTTAAGATTCAATTTTAATCAATTTTAATTATTTTGTGCGTGACTAAACAATGGCTTTCCCATTTGTCACTAGTCGCTAATTAAATATTAGGATGACGTCATCAATCCGATTAATCACAATGTAGTGCAAATTTTCACGATTTCTTTTCGCGCTAATGGAAACGCGTAAAAAATCGATTTAATGTAAATAAATAACGCGCAGGCAGACGGATCGAAGCGAGTGTACGAATCATCCAATATCGACACGGTATACCTTAATTTGTAAATCTAATATTTCTAACAATTGCTTTATTTTTATTTTATTTTATCTTATACTACATTACTCGTTAACGTGGCATTCAAGCATCGAATAATGCCAGGTCTTAAATCAACCAGATTTTTCTTATTTTTTCTCCTTTCATCTAGTTAAATTGATTTAATTGTGTCATAGCTGGAAAAAAAAACGAAGGCGAGACGAAGGCGAACGGAGAACGTAAAGAAAGAATGGAAATGAAAATTTTCGGCGACCAAAGTCAATCAATAGCATTGTAGATCCAAGGACAATACGAGTTGATGGAAAGGAAGGAAGAAGGTGAGCAAATTAGCTTCGATTGTACGATGTTGGTAGGGGTCTCACCTACGTTATATATAAGCAAAGGCCTCTTTGAAAATCCCAAAATAAATCACGTTGGCGTGCACTAGGAGGAGCCCAACGCCATTAGGCCTCTTTTCAGTCTCCAATCAGTGTTCGGTTGTGTGGCGAAAGAAATAAGAGAGAGAAAAAAAAGAGTAAAATGCAAAGCCACTCGTGTACGTACATAGTTGATAAAGGCATCCGAGTGCATTTTTAGGCCTAAATCCTTTTCTCTTATTTTTTTCTTTTTCTTTTTTTCGACTAAGACGCGCGAACAAAATCCTCTTTTGTGCCTACTATATTACAACAATCCAATCTATTTGCCTAACATGCACACATTCATCAGCTGCAGAGGCCATTGCGCATTCTGTCCACCCGGGCAAATCAATCTCGACCGAAACACAACCATTCACCCTTTATCCACTCCTTTTTTCTTTGAATTCTAAGTGAGTGCCTTCAATCTGTGGAAGATTCCAAGTTCTTAGGAATGGGGAAAATCCCCTCGGTAACTGTCTCGGAAAATTTGTGGCCAAAACATTTCACCTTTCTCTCGTTCGACTCGACCTCCAACACCCTATTACAACGAAAAGCCTGTTTTACACCTATTCTTAATTAGTTTTTAAAAAATTATAAAAAATTATATTCAATCGTTGCAATCCGTAATCAAATTGTAGAGAACAAATCATTTTACGAGGCACGCGCGGCGGGGGTTTTGTTTTTTCCCCCTTTTTTTACACTGTCACACAGCCATCTAAATAAAGACTGCAGCATACATTCGACTTGAAATTCACCTCCCTTTTTCAATTTCGATTGAATTTAGACTCACAAAGAACTTTCCGCAATTTAAATATGCGTGTCCAGTCCAACAGATCGAAATATGCGAATAAATGCAAACAAAAAAATATCTCGTATAAAACTCCATTATGAAAACAAACAAAGAAAAAAAAATAAAGAAATAAACGCGTTCACTCAACCCTGAAATAATGTTGGGAAAAAATACGTGCGCGTTATTAAGCGAGTGCACATAAATGAGTCATTTACTTCAATTCGATTATCAAAATTAAAATATTAAATATTAAAATATTGAAACGAAAAGAATAAAAGCGATCGATTCTTAATAAAAGGATAAATGGTCACGATGCAACCGTATTAGTATTTACCATAATTTTTTTAAAGGCCTCTCGGTCTCGTTTGCGGTTTATCCGTCAACGAGATCAAATTTTTGACCGATTACCTCAAATGTCAAATACCCTCGAGACATCCTTAGTCGAGTTAAACTAACACGCAATCAATTCGATTGTTAAACCGTAAAATTACATTTCTTTGCCAACAAACATAACTTTAATCGTTTCGTATAAATCCAGCGATCTTAAGTCGATTACAACCAAAAAGAAAAGCAGTGTTTAAAGAACGCAAGAATCGAGCCAATTTAAACCCAACCAATTGATTGCGATCGCCACCTCGCAAACTACCCATTCCTTCCATTCGCTCTATTGTCGCTGCCATACAACGAGTATGTGATTGCTCTTCCTCGAGACATTTATTCTCCACAATTGGCCACCGACCGAACGAACCGGGCAATTATGAACCAGATTAGCCTCCTCCACCCAGTCCCTAGATCTTTTCACGATCCACGCCGACATTTATCCACCGCGACCCCCACAAAACCTCCATTTAACTTTTACCAAACTCCATTCATCGTTCATTTTCGATTAGATGAAAAGTGTAAAACAAAAAATTATTAATAAATATCCGTTTTGGCGGTTAAAGCAGCTGCCGTGTTAACTCTGCTTTCATGGAGGGGGTCACCAACTTCTTTACATACGCAACTCCCCCTTCTTTTGTAATCGAAATAAAGACGCATGCATACAGCACACGTCTTTCTTTTTTTCTTTTTTTTTCATCGGTTATTTTTCTACATTTATAGCGCCATCTGTCGCCTTCTCCACCTCGAATCATTGCCCGAGGATCGTGGAGCCGTTAATTGGTAATTAAATATAAACATGTCATGTATCAGCGCACCCCAACTGATTTGCACCACGCCACTCACAACCGAACGAGACGAGATGCCCTTTTGTCTAATTAGAAATCTCTTTATGCACTTGCCACGTCATCGCAATCAAAATTCGCAGATAACAATATCTATTTACGAGATGGAATAATTTAATAAATAACGAGATGCATAAAAAAAAGTTTAAAAATTTGATTAACAATTTAATTGACTCGTTTTTCTCCTTCTAGAAATGAAAAATCAGTTATGATTCGTAGCGGAAAAATTATTTCTCGAGTCTTGCCTCCCGCAAATACTAGATATTGCGTAAAAGTGACATCACTCGGATACTACGTCGGATACTTCCGCTAACGTCGAAAGAACGATTTAGATCGACAAAACGCCCCGATCGAGGCTAGGTCGCGTGGTGTGAGGCCGGCAGCGTTTTAGGCAGATTAAACAAGAAAAACGACAAGAAAAACGAGCGCCTTAAATCAGGTCCCTTTCGATATTATACCACTGCACTTTCAATCTGCCATTGTTGACATTAAAATTTAATTTTTAATCACCGAATTCATGTTTGCCGTTATTTGCGCCAAATTTCAACAGACGGCGCCACAAACACCGACCGCCGCACCTCGCTATAAAACGAGCGCATTTAGTCGCTGTCGAGCAAACGTTGCTTTCGCAGTGCGAGGTTTTAATCATAATTTAGATGGAAAATTTCGCTGACTCTTCCATTCTCACGAGATGAGAGAGCACCTCCCCACCTACTCGACCTTAATATCACTTCAATTAAAAAATTCAGACCAACAATAAAATTGAGAGTCACGTGATGCCCTATGGCCACTCTTTTCCATCTCGCTTAGATGGTGGCAAACACGACGAACCACCTGATCGAAGAGATGGGAAACTAAAAAAGCGTAACCGAGATAAAGTAATTACGAAAAAAATAATAAATAGAAAAAATAAAACCGATTAATGATCGTAATGCTCGAGTCCAAAGCAATGCAAATCCTTAATGCTTAAGAAATCTCGGTCCTGTCCATCATCCCTGTTAAAGTCGCTGACAGATCTGAATACCCCTCGGAATTCTTTTCCCAGTACACGCGACACCGCGTGAAAAGAAATAAGATACAATTAAACGTATCCCGCAAATTATCATAATTCAAATGCCACCAATAAATGAAGAACGCATGCGTGCAACGTCTTGTCTTAATTGAGAGCAAATTAGGCAATGGCGTCTCGGTGGAATTAGCCCCGACTGCAGCGCCACGTATAATTAAAGCCCGCCTACATCATCGTGGAAACATCAACACACCGGGGAACGAGTTACATTCTATAACGTCGTTACTCTGATTATTTTTTACCCTATTCCAATCTACGTTTGATATAAATAAGACGTGACCTGCGTGACGTCACGACAGAAAAAAAATTACATTAATTTTGAGATAATGTTTCCAAAAAGGAAATTAAGCAGTGAAAGATAGGAAAAGTCTAAAAAGAAAAAAAATTTAAAAAAATTGATTTCATCTCGGCATCAAAGAAGCAATGAATTCCTAATAAGGATGGACATGTTCAATTACACGTGGCCCCGAGCGGACGCTACGAGCAGCACTTACATTAGCTTGAATTACGAGATATAAATGTATATAATTGAGAAAAGTTAAAGAAATAAATAAAATTATAAAGAAAATAAGAACCAGCTAAGAAACTATCAGTTTACGAGTCGGCGAAGAGCGCCGCAATCAATTACTTCAATTAATTTATTTACATTTTA
>JAQFZU010000104.1:0-50938 GCA_034696185.1 Henia vesuviana
TTGGCAGTTGTGAGGAAAAAGAAGGGAGAGGTCAAAAAAGATATGGTGGGAATTTGGATTGAATTCAATTTTTTTTTTCAGGGGTAATTGTAATAAGTGGTTCTTGGAAGGAATACATTTGTCTTCCTTTTTTGTTTTACTTGGCCCAAGTGTTGTGCGCAGTGCAAAATTGCTATGTTGACTTTCTGGTTCGTTTGGAACTACATTTTTTGAATTTTTGAATTTTGAGTATATAAAATTTAAGGTCACCAACAGCATTTTAATAATTTTTTTGTTAATTTTAGGATCGGTGATTGTTTTCGGTGTATCGTCATGTATCGAAGACACGAGAATGTACTGCAGTATAAAGAAAGTGAGTACAATTTGTAATTTATTTTTTTTTTCTTTTTAAAATAATATTCGGTTGAATAAAACGAAAAATTTGTTGCTTTTATTGAATTCACTGCAGGGGAAAAATTATTCGAGACAAAACAAAGTAACTATAGGATTCCAAGTTGGTGGAAATAAAGAAATTGTTTTTCTGTTTATACTATTCAAGAAGAAAGATAAGTTAAATTTTCTAAGTGGAAGAAAAAAGAAAAAAAAAAGGGAAAAAGGAAAAGTTGAGAAGATAAAGTGACAAGTTTTGTGCTTTCAGTAATATGAACTTGAATCAATGGAAGCATGAAAATAAAAGCTTTTAACAAACCAACAAGAAATATTTAAGATTTTTCTTACGAAAAATATTAACATTAAATTTGTATTTAAAAATAATTAATTTGAGGGAAATTCTTTCACTTTCAACTGTCAAATGATCGCGAGGAAATCTCAAGAATCCAATTTGATATTTTATTTTGCTATAAATTTTACTACCCATAAAAAGTATTTGTCAGAGTGTAAAGTTCACCGATGGCTCATTTTCATCCCCCAACTATGATGCCACGTGATTTTTCTCCCTCGTGTGACTCAATGCTTTTTATCATTATCCTCCATTTTTTTTTTGTCTTTACTTACAATCTGATGTCACGCTTCTTGAAATCACCTCTACTATTTGTGCATCCGGGGGATTTAGTGCATCAGTGATCATTTCTAGCCTTCTTGATTCTATTAGAAATAGTGTGGGGTGACAATTTCACTCGCGATCGATCCCATCAATTTTATTCTTTCTCTTAAAAAGACGAATCAATAACGAAGTCACGCAATGTAAACTGGGTGTTTACGTGTTCAGTCACTTATTTCAATGCAAATGTAATTTTTAAATGAATTTTATTACAATATTATTTGAATTTAAATATCTGGAAAAGTCAATTAAATTGTTTTTACCTTTTATTTCAGCCGATTGTTTTCCAAGAGATTCGCTTCACAATTTGTGCGCAAGGATCAATGGAGATGCTTTGCTTAATACCATGTTTAGAGGTAAGTCGTATTACTTATTCGAAATAAAATGAAACTACGTAGTATTTAATTATTAATATGTTAATTTAAATGTGGTTTAAAAAATGAATATTTATAATTAACCAGACTAATATAAAGTAGTGGAAATTAAGAAAACTGAAAAATTAATGAGGAATGGGAATCTCCAACTTTTACTTATTCACAAAACAAATTTAAAGGTAGAAAATGTGATATAACAATTGAATTACACATTATTTAAGTCGCTAAATTTAAGAATGCTTTATATTTGTATGTAACGCCAGTGTGCGATCACCTTCGAACCACTAACTTTTGTTCTTGATTAATGAAAACATTCTTGGCAAATGCTTTCGCACTAAAATTTCAGGTTTAACGTTGTTATTGGTTAGTAAAGCTGTATAAAGCTTTGAAATGAGTGTTTTTTAAATGTTTTTCGCTTAAACCATCTACCGTTTAGACATTGTTGAGATGTCGAAATGATCTGGTTATTTGTCACTTACGTTTACCCACGGTTGTTGCTTCCGCTTTACATCTGCCTGCGTAAGCCGAGGTCAGTTTAATACGGTGCAGCAATATCATTTAGTAGAGATCTTTAAGCATCGATAAATTGCGGGAGGCTATGGCAAGCATACACCAAACTGAATTCAATCTTGTTAAGAGATTGCATCTTAGTCCCTATGAGAATATTACTTGGGAAAATTTTCTAAATGTTTTTAGGTTTTGAATAAAGTTGAGTGATTAAATGGTTTTTTTTTTTCTGTTTTTGTTATTGAAATTGTATATTTAATGGAAATTTGGAATTTTATGAATGGATATGAAGTGCAATAAACTGATAATACATTAAAAAATCTTATTTTTATTTTAACAGTTTAAAAAATGCATTTTTGATGCAATTCGAAATTCAACTGAAATTGAAATTTTTATTATTTTTAATTTTCAACTTTAAAGAAAATTTCGGCCCAATTTTCCCATTTTTGTACACTTTAATGGAAAAAAAAAACTACATTAATTATAATGTGCAACATTAATAGGCAAAATTCACTTCAAACCACACGACTGCATAAATTTAATCAAATTTTACCATAACTGAACAAACACAATTGTCTTTGACTTTATAAATTTAAAATGAAAAACTGCCACTTTCAATCTTGATCTCTCAACTTCATTAATTCAATTGAATTTCTTAAATTAACTAAAAATCGACAAAGAAACATTTTTTAACCCAACAACAATACATAATTATTAAAGTAGAAAGTAATAATATTCACAATCCACCATCAAAACAACTTGATATTGTTTTCAAAGATTAAATAAGAAAAAACAATATTGGCTTTTCCAAGAACTCTTTCAAGACAATAATATCGACGGCAAAAAATACTTTCGACACTAAACAAGCTTTTCTTTCTTACAGCAAATGCGAGTCCGGTTAGTTGTCCATTTAAGGGCCCCTTCACCTTCACTTACAACAGGGGTCACGAAGAATGTCGGTCACCAGTGTCCAGCATCGATATGTGTAGTGAGGATTTCCGATTGCTGCTACGTTACCAAGCCTGTCCAGACATTCCTGGTACCGAAAGCACAGGTAAGATTATTTACCGATTAACAAGGGACTTGGCCGCCTCCGATTGCATTGAATTTAAAGAAATAAATTATTGTTTAAATAATTCAATATTGACCGCACGTATTTTGACCCGTAAAGAATGATACTGGGCACCATCGGGCATAACCTTGCCCTTGTTTCGCCTTTTTAAGCAAAGATTGTGCAGGAATTAATTTTTTTCTAACATTTTACGTGAAAAGAATCGATTTGCTAAGTACACATTTGTTTCATGGCCTGTTAATTTTTGTCTCGGCTAAAGTTATACTTACTAAGACCATGTGTACATAGCTTTAGTAAGAAATTTATTTTTTAATTTAAAGAGAAACCTAATAAAGTCATGAAGGCTGTGCATATTTGGTTTTAAAGGTTGGTTTTCAGACAGTATATAACTACCGGTGGTTTTGAGCGGATAAATGGCAAGGGCCTACTTTAGATTTCGAATTTCCAGATGGGTCCCATGAGTTTTATTTTTTATCTTTTCCTTTTTCTTCAAGGAGAAAAACCATCACATCATTTTGCTACTGGTCTAACTTTCTGTTATGCCATTGGCGAATGAATAACAATGAATATGAAAGAATTAAAATATTTCTAATTTTCTTTTTGGATTTGAAAGAAATAAATTTTGGGATTATCATAAAAACATTAGGGAAAATGGATTATTATTTTTTCTACTTTCTCTAGAAATTCTAATTTGTATGCTATTTGGAAAGCAACTATAATTCAGTGGGAAATTTGGCATTGTAATAATTTTTAAAATGATTTTTACAAGTTTTTCAAGTTTTAAGAATTTATTGTTAAGTTTCTTGTGAATGCAAATGCTTTTGAGGACTTAAATTCTCTAGTGGCTACAATTCTTCTTACAAAAGACAAGCCTAATTTCTTTCGAGATTATCTCTGTTTTTATCACACAAGTTTTAATTATTTTTCAAAAGATAAGATTTTTGCATCAAATTTCACTGCCATTTCATTAATTAACATAATTAATTTTCTTGTAAGATTCATACAAAAATATTTTTCTATCAAAACATTTCAACTGATTCAAACATCATATTGGAAAACACAAAAATCTCTTCAGATAAAAAGGGGAACAAGAAAACAAAGGCTCTTTTGCAGCATTCTGCGGAGAGGAAATTAGATGTGCTGAAGAATCAATGTATGGGAGGCACAAGTTGGATAAAAATCAGAAGCAAAAAGGGAGCACCAGTAAGCCTACAGGGTTGGTCGTCTATTTAATAGCCTAGTGGTCTCGTTCATTGCTCACATTAATCTAACTAATCACAACGCTATCTAAGACTTGTTGAAAAAATTTATTTATTTTACTTTCATTATTTACTGATCATTTTCTAATCATTTCACTGATCAAAATGGTTTCCCAATGACTTGAAAATGATGAAATTTTTTTTAAAGCAGATTTACGTTAAAATTAACAACTTTTTCGTAAATTACGACTAGTTTATCTAGAGTTCGAGATAGAAGGAGAAAGTAAAATTATTATAGTCGATGTATTTCTATTGGGACTATTTTTTCTTGACTTTTATCAGCGAAAGGGCAAAGCTTAGTCTGAACAAACTTGTAGCTAAATCCTGGTATTCTGTCAAAGGTTAAAGTCGAAAGCTCTTCTTATCACAACACCTGCTCCACTTTTAAGTCCATTTTCACAATTATCTCTTTTTAATGACACTTTACTCAACATGTGTAACAAAAGTCTTAGAACTCTTAACAGTACTCGGTGCAAAGGTGTGCTAAAAGGGTTAAGTCAAAAGTGGGATGATGATGTGGCAGTTTTTTAATTAAAAGAAACTTAATTGAGGTGTGTTTGTGTTTTTGAATGCTGCATTTTTTTTAATTAAACATTTGCTTGTCCTCAATTGTGGATGCCATATTTTTCTTATCTTCATTATTCTTCTTTAAAAAAGTTGCATCCAACTTTGGTTAGGGTGAAATTAATGCTCGTTTATCATGTCTTTGTT
The DNA here is from genome assembly GCA_034696185.1 of Henia vesuviana. Taxonomy (NCBI): domain Eukaryota; kingdom Metazoa; phylum Arthropoda; class Chilopoda; order Geophilomorpha; family Dignathodontidae; genus Henia; species Henia vesuviana. The sequence goes on from JAQFZU010000104.1 coordinate 4,963, forward strand.
GTTTTTGCAGTCAGGCTAAATGAAGATTTAAAATGTTTATAATTATAAGATGTTGATGGATGAGACTAATTAATTTTAATCCTTTTTTTTGAACATCAAATTAGCTGATTTATTTTCTATTTTTTTTTCTTTTCAAATATTCCAATATTTTTATTTAGTAATTACTGAATTGTCATAAATTATTGTTAATTATGTTGATTTAAATTTAACTGTTTGCAAAATGCAGCTAAACTGTTGTTTTCTCATTATTAGCTTCAGTTATTTGAAATTCCTAATGAATTTTCTTATTATTACTGTACATCTTGTAGTTGTCAAAGCAACTGATAAACCAAAGGAGATAAATTTCTCTCATTTAGTAGACATTAAAGAAGAAACAGTTAATAAGGTATAGGGGTTGTTTTGCTCGTGTAATCCACAACTAGAGTAATTAACACTTGACTTGTGCAACATACACCAACTATTAACAACACAATTGGACTCATTTGTGAGTTTGAGGGAGAATACAATTCTCTGATGGGTTCGAGGAAAAAGATAAAAATGAAAACAAGAAACAAGTCTACTGGGAATGGAAAAAATATGAAGAAGAAAAGTAAAGAAGTTGACATGAGGAAGATGAGAAGTTGTTTTTTCGGTGGAGGGAAAAGTAAAGGGGATGAAAATTGTATTTTTATGAAGTGTTTCATGCGTGTCTTGAGAATTCAACTGATTTTTGCACCGGTGCAATTATTTGTGCAACCATTTCGTTTTATCTCGACTCATTATCTAAAAATAGGTAGTTTGTGAATGGAAAGAAGAAAGAATTTTCATTCACTTTATCAATTTAATGAAACTTATACAGAAGAAAATGGAAATTAGAAAATTTACTAATGTTTTTTCCTAACTCACAGTTGGGTCCAGTTTGTGATACATTTTTTTGCATATTAAAGTTTAAAGGTGATATTTAAATGAAGTTTTAATTGAAAATTACTTTTGTAAGAATATTGTCAATGCAAACATTTGGTTAAATTTTGATCATTTTTGATCATTTCATCATTTTTTCATCACATTGTGGATTCTTCTCATCAAAATTATTATCAAAGATATTTTTAATCACTTCACTGATCAAAATGATCTCCCGATAACTTGAAAATGATCAAGTGATCTGCATGTGATCTGAGAATGATCTCAAAATGATCAAATTTTTTTATAACGGAATATTCCGTGCATTTGGGATTTGATGTTGTGGATCCATTTTTGTCGATCGAAGAATTATTTTTGTAATGTGAATAGAAAAGGAAATTTCTCACGCAAAATACTTGACGAAAGATACGTGGCAAAACCCAGCAGAGCTACGCTAGCATGCGTTAGTAGCCCGGCGGCAACCGCGAAGAGATAGCGAGACGGATTTGCGGCTTCTTACTATTCCACGGAAGAAACTCAATTACAAACAAACTTTAATGCCAACTTTTTTCCCGCAAAAGATACCCAACTTAATGAGAAAATTCGAAAGGATTTGTCAACACTTTTAACTGAAAATCAGCATTTTGTCTACATTTCAAGCTTTAATGTCATTTTGACAATTGTGGTTTACTCACGAAGGGAAAGTATTGTTATAAATGGTAATTATCCAAAGGAAAAATCCATCGCAAATCCACAATCCCTTTTTTCCTTGTGTAGAAGATTTAAGATCATTTCACATGCACACTTCTCTCATTTATTCTACTCAAGTTCACACCACGTGCTCAGAATTCAACAGATCCAAGTCATTTGTCCAATTGCATTATGGAAGAATCAAAATTGGGGTAGGGAAAAAGGGAAAAAAAACATTGAGGAGATACTTTTCCTTACACAAATTGTGATTGGTTTGAAAAAGTAAATTTAAATTTCATTTTCAAAAGAGTTGGCAAAAAATGATTACTTTGCTTGAAAATAGATTGTGGTAAAATGAAAAAAAAATCTAAATTAATTACTATTGATTTTTGGAAATCAATTTGAGTAAAATCACCTATAAATATCAAATTAGAGAGGTTTTAAGTTAAGTTGAAATAAAATAATTAGGAATTTTTAAAATATTTTTACTTTTTTATAATTGAAATTACAATCAATTAGGTTTATATTAACTAATTAAATATTTTAATTATTGGTTTAAATTTTAACTAAGCAGTCTTGAAAGGTACTATTAAAAGGGAAATCAATATTAAATTCTCTTCTGAGTCTAAGGTTTATGTTCTCAATGAACCTTTCTTAAGTTACCAAAAGCTTTTTTTGCTGTTTTTATTCTATTAGCCTTTTAGCAAAATCTCATTGTTGTTGTAATTAGTTTTATTGTTAAGAAGTGTTTTGGAAAGAATTTTTCTCAATAAATGAATTTCACTGAAAATCAACTTAAAATTTTTTTTAAAAAATACAAAATTTATCATGTGACTGAAATAATTTGCATGTAAATTCGATAAGCTTTTGGATTATTTCTGTCTGGAAAATATTCTTGTGCATGTAAACGTATTTTGGTGGCCATTTTTGAACATTCGGTTTAGTTTCTACCATATTGGGATTAAGTCGGGACATTTCTGCTTTATGCTGTGATTCAAAGGAACAACTGATCCCATGGATTTATATGCAAATTAGTTAGGGGAAGGGTGAATATTTAAAAAGGGGGGATATGGAAACAGTTATTATGCAGTACTACCAACAAAACTACCTTTTTCTTCGACCGCAAGTTTTAAATATCGAATTTTTATTATGCAAAGCTTTGCTGACTCTGTTGTAGCCATTGGTAAAACAAGAATTATTTATTAGGTTGTTGCATGCAGTAAAGAAAATTTTTTGGGGAACAAAAAGCAGTGTAAATGTATAAAACGAACCAGGATTTAGTTAAACGAAAGTATTTTGATGATGCAATATTTGTCAGATCTTTTATTAGATGGTGTTTGGTTTATAGTACTCTGGTGTCATTATCTAGAATTAATAGAAGGTGAAATTGTAAAGACTACAAGGAAATCCCTGGGTAAAGATCAGTCAAACTGAAATTGCTTCGGTGTAATTATGAGTCAGGCAATCACCATTTCCAAGCATCTAATTGAAATTAGAATTTCAACTCAAAGTGGATGAAAGGCAAACTCAAATGAGATTTGGGTGATCATCTATGCCACTTATTTATCCTTTTTACAATTAAACTTTTTTCAAAACTTGTCTAATTAATTTATAATAATTAAATAAAATTGTAATTTCTTTTATTTTCTATTATTTTGGTCAAAGAAAGTCATCCATTTGCTTCTACTGCTATTCTGTGTGTGAAGACAACCAATTTATCACATTGAGTCTCCAAGGGGAACTAGAAAAGGCAGGATTTACATCTCTTGTAAAATTTTTTTTTTATTTTACTTTTCTCATAAATTTATTGCATAAAATTAAAATGTGTGGGAAAATAAGTTTAGATTTATATGAATTACTGAATCAAATGTATAAGATAGTTAAGCGAAGAAAGTCCAGTTGTTGCCACTATTTTTGATAAGTCCAATGGCATTGTGGGAATAGCACAAACATTTACAGATACGAACGAAAGTTTTATGTCGAACACAATCCTCCAGATAATTCGACTCGAAGGCGATAAGCCGGCGAGAAAGATTCATCGAATATTTGTCGGAGTGTAACTCACATCCTATCAAATTTTGTGATTGTGAAAATGCATTGTTGAAACCATGTGACTTCAGCCGAATCATTTAATTTTTATTTTCGTAAAATATCATTCCAAATAGCGTAACAAAAACATTATTAAATTCCACTCCGAAGAACGAATTTGAATCCGCCAACCTTTTATTCCCCATTACTAGTGAGAAATGTACGAGACATTTTGCCGACGTCATCGACTTTAAGGAGTGGCGTTAATCTGGCAACGGATTGACGAAAGTGGTTGAGCCCCTTCTTCTCGACTCTTACCATTTGCATTCGAATTGCCTTGTTCGGCACATTTTAAGAAATTTGTTCTTTTTTTTTCTTTCGCAGTTGAAGAACTCATTTGCCTCGCCACGTGGAAGGAAGGATCCATTTTGTACATGGTAGGCAAACTCGAGCACAACATGGCCACCACCGACGAGGACAAATACAGATGCTTTGTAAGTTGATTGTTTCGGCTTTTAATAGTCCAAAGGGATTTTGATGGGTGAATAAAAGCCAATTGACCGCTTACTTGTTTACAAATTGGTGAAGGGAGTTTAATTGCAGCGGAGTTTATTATAAAGTTGTATAATAGTTTGTTGGAAATTAAGGATCAAATCCAGTGGAATGGAATATGTTGAGGAATCGAGTCAAAAGCAATAATTGCAAATGAAACTGGTCAGTCATAAAAGCAAAGTATGTTGGGGAAACTGTTAGAATTGTAATTTAGTGCTTACATGCTAATGCCTAATGCAATGTGATTCAGTTGAGTTGTTGATTCGGTCATTGCACAGGAAACATGCTAAGTTTCTTGTTTTAAATTGCTTTCAATTGCTGTTTATGGCATTCAATGCTCTTTTCGCTTCTATTTTAATTTTTATATTTTAAAGATTAAAAATTTAAATAAAATCACATTTTATGAATATAAATTTTAGCAGTTTATGCAAATGATTTTATGCATTGGTTTCAGTTGCAAAATAGTTTTTAAAACGTATAAAAACTGTAAAAACACAGATATTGAATGCACCTATTATTTTTATTTTTTAAATTTTCAATTTTAAAAGTTAATTCAAAATGTTATTTGTTTTTTAAAAATATGCTTGAAATGTTTTACAGTGTAATTGAGTAACTATAATGTGCATTTAATGGAAAAATAGCAGCTGCTTTATTCGATCGGTAAAGTGTAATGGAATACAAAATTTTATATGACTTTATATGAAATTGACAAGATGATTTAAATATTATTGAATTTTATTTGGCATTAATTTTAGGGTTTATTGGATTTGTTATAAATAAATATAAGGTTTATTTCAATATTTATTTTTTGGATTTTTATGGTCAGTTGATGTCAAAGTGAAAAGAATTCCTTACTAAGGATTAAAGATGTTTCTAACCATTAATGGGAAATGGATGGATCAATGGCTGAGAGAAGCAGACAAACCTCAAATGCAACGATGCGAGTCACAGACCAGACCTTTTTTTTGCTTCAACGAATTGTCAAGTGACTTACAAGAAAATACAAGAAAGAATAAACAACAATTCTACTGGGAATTAAATTATTTTGTAAAAAATATATCTTTCTCATCGATGTTATGCCAATGGAGACATTAGAAAAAGATATTCGAGAAAGTAGAAAGTTCCACATTTTAGTAGTGAAATGTGTCTATTTGGACGCTTTTAGTAGTAAAATGCCTTTATTCGGACGCCTTTACACCTATTTTTCTAAAAGCAAGAGATGCTGCTTCACTCACGGATGGTGTTGTCGCGCCACAGTCCCGGGAGAACGTCTTCTCCATCCGCATTAGATATCGCTCTGAATACTACTCTCGTGAACTCGCATTATATTCAATTTTAAAATTATTTTTATTAAATTATTTCAACTTAAAAAAATTTTTTCGGATGTTCATAAATAAACTCCGCACGAGTGCCCACACTGTTGACGACGACACGCTACCGCGACTTCGTACGGCTCGACATTTACGTGTGATGGATCCCCAAATGATAACCAGATTTGCCTACCAATAACAAATGCCTCTATTTGGACAAATTTTTTAGCAGCCAAAAATTATTTTAACATTTTATCGCAACGACAATAAACAAACAATTTTTATTCGCATTGTGGGAAGGACATAACGTCGGATTAATTCGCAACCGCAAGCATTTTCTCTTTAATGCTCGATCCTCTGTTGAAACGCACCAAAATTTTATCCTTTCATAATTTTAGTAGCAATAACCGAAAAGAGCTTGTGCGAATTCAAAAGAGGGTTAAGAGGAAAGGGCGCATTGCATTTCCTCCTCGATAGAAAATGCAAACGTGCCTGATTGTTTCGTGCTATAACATTAAGCCGAAAGAGACATGCAGGGGTTCAAAGTGGTGAAGAATTAACAAACAAATCCCTGTTAAAATGAGAGAATTATTGTGACTCAACACGCGTCATTACATTAAATGCAATTCGAGCCAAAACTCGATTCGGTTCAACAAATTGGGTGTCGACCATTTTGACCAAATGGTTAACTATGGATGGGTTTTTTAACTATTAATTTATTGCGTGTTTTTTTATTTAATATGTTTTTTTCATATAAAATTTTGAAGAGGATTTAAAGAGAAAAAAATATTTTGTCTGTTTTTGATTTATTTATTTTTTATTATTTGACATTGATGTTGGTTTTTGAAGCGCTTCCTTAATTCCATTTATTGGGTCGGTAGGCGCGACTATCGATCAGCTTAAGTTTAAGTTTCAGGTTTCACCGTTCGATTTTTGTAAACAAGTGGAGTGTACAGCTTTTCAAAACCACGACATTAAAGTAGAGTGGAGTGTGCTCATGTTTGGTCAATTGATTTTGACAGGTATACGAGAAATACAAAGATGGCAGCGGCCTCTCGGTGGCACAAAGTGGTGATGCCACTTGTAACGGACTCGTCTCCGCTTGGGAGGGATCGAAAATCATGAGTTTGAAACGAGGTAAGTTTTTTCAAATTATGTACATATTTTTCTTTTTATACATAAAATGTAATGCAATATGTTGAAATTAGATCAGAAATTCCTTTTTCTTGCCAATCTGATACTTCCATCGCCCTCGAGCAGCTTTTTTCAATGCGAAAATGAATTTTATGAAATATGAGTTTTAATATGAAATTTATATAAATCATTTTTAAAAAAAATATTTGGTAATTAAATATGTTTTTTTTAACATCAGTTTTAGTTTTATGCTATACATTTGAATAAGAAATAACACTAAAAAACGTCTTAGATACGTTTTAAAATTAATCTATTTACATTACTGTTTATATCGCGGAACACTAATGTTATATATAATACGTTGGCATAATTAAAACCACTTAATTTCCAAGTGAACTCGCTGATGCTACCACCAAAAGGGCTAAAATTACTAAATGCTTTTATGTCAAAGGCCAACCTTGGAGCAAAGCCATCTTGGCTGCATCATCCAACCCTAAAGTAAACTCTAAAGAAGACATATTCAAGCGTGTTAATTCACATTTCAAGCTTCACTCGACTATTACTGATTTTATAGTCTCCGAATACTTAATTGAGCTTGGCCAAAAAAGATGATAAGAATGCAATAAAATATAGGAATTAAAATATTATGCAAATTAAGTGTTTAATAATTCAAATTCTATTTTATTTGGCGAATTTACGATGGTTTTTGCAAATAGCGGCCGGTAATTCATTTATTTCTGTTATTAGGGGTTTTAAAGAACTGGAAAATTAAATTAATATCAAATTTGCTTTCTTCTGCATTTTATTCTTGAATATTAAGTCTGTTTTGGTTGTTATTTTGATTGTTTTTACTGTTTTGATTTAATTAACTGAATCTGGAATTGTATTTCAAAGCAATGGGAAGGAAACAATGTAATATGAACTAGATTAAGGTCAAATGTCTAAAATAATTGCTAGTGTTTGGTTTAGAAGTTGGTTACATATCATATTCATTTAGAATTTAAGTTTTATAAAGCTATAATTCACTGTCTAACTCTGTTATTCTATTCTATTCACTGTTTTAATGCCTTCAGGTACTGTTGAAGTTGTGTCACAAAATGTAAATTTATTTTGAATGAGAGAAATATTAGAAAAGGCTGAAAGAATACAAAAGATGACTAATTAATGTCATTTGAAGTAGAAATCAGGATTTAGAAAAGTTTTTAGTTTTTTTTTATTCTTAAAAAGTTGCAAAATTTTTTTTAAAAGTTTTTTTTTGTCAATGAATTTTTGAAAGTTTTTCTTTTTTGTTTTCTTTGAAAAAGTTTAAAGAAAGAAAATGAAACAATGGGTTTAAAACTAAGTTGAGCATTTAAAGAATTGATTGTGGTTTTATTATTATTGCCATTAATAATGGTTAACTTTTTTTTTCCTTACAAAAAACCATTGTGTGTCCTGGCAAGTTGCCCATTGATTGAAATAAAAGGGGTGAGAGTGCAAAAGGTGCAGAAGTTTGTTGGATGAGCTTTTTTTTCTATTCTTTTTCACTTGCCTTCATGAATAAATACATCCCCAACTCTATTTCCATAGAAAAAGAATGGCTGGAAATAAAACACATTTATTGTGACATTATTAAACTAAATAACTTTTCAACTATCTTCTTTAGGTTGGAAAATTCACTATTTTCAAAATGATTGATAGAAAAAATCCATAGTAAATGGAGATTTAAGTCCAGTTGCCATCCAAATGAAATGGATGTTATAAAAGTCTCTTGGGAAGATGTTGATGTATGGCTCCTCAAGCAGTGAAGCATATAGTGCTTTTAAGTGCACACATGCAAATAGGGGAATAGGAAGGAAAGAAGTACACAGGAGATGGGCTGATGGGTTGGATGAAGACTCACGATGTTTATTGATGGGTGATAAATTAGTTGTTGAGTTCAGTTGTGAGTGAGTACCTTTCATAATTTCGTTTTTCGGGTCTGGAGTGGGTTATTTGATCGAAAAATGATTTAAGTTTAACTGTATTTGAAATGTTTAATAAAAAGACTATTGAAGATCGAAAAAAATTTCTAGTGTTTCGTATCAATATGCGAATCTGACTGGTGGATGTAATGTTTGCCTTCGATTCGACGCTCAAAGCAAAGCGATTCGCATATGGCTGACTGTGATTGCGATGTGCTCAAAATGGCTGCACAGTCAACTCGATTGACGACATTGTATTTGCAAAGAAAATCAATTTGTGAATCGTTCGACGAAGACCGTGTATTCAGCATGGTGTGGCCGTTCTTTTTCGCTTCGGGCGGTTACGGGAGTCCATTTTTGCCGGATAAAGAAGACCCGTGAAAATTGCTACGTCGGCGTAACGTGTTAAACATTCATACGACCAACACCGTAACCGTCTCGACAAAATTAGCGAGCGTCCGACTTAAATTAACGAGGATTAACGTCACCGATGGCACTAAGACCGTACAAAGCGATACGTCCAAGAAAACCGTCACCTTCAACTTAAAATTCTACCACAACATCTTAAACAAATGGATCCTTTGTTATAATCTGGAAAATATCGGATGAGAGTTTGCACCGCTGGGATTTACCGACGAATGAATCATTAATTACATTCAAAGGATAAATCAAGTTAATTTGACAATAGAAAATTATGATTTGTACATCAAAAGTTCTATTATTACATTGAGCAGACAAACTCTTGACCAGACATACAAACCGATGAAACTAACAAAAGGAAAGAACAAAACCCCTACAGATACATAACAAATGGTATGAGGGCAACTACGTCGAGGCAAAACACAATTCCAAGGATTTAGGCAATTGCCCCGCAGCGAAGGAAACAACAAAACTAGTTGTGCCAAAGGCTTTTAGCAAGTGTGTTTCTTCTAACAACGATGCACTTGGTTAAGACGACCGCAATCGAACGGCTTTTTGAGTTTAAGCATCAAAAGCCGGTAATTTGTAGGCAAAGTAGTCGAAGTATCTCGAAACATATTTTATTATGGCCATAAGTCGAAGGGAAAGTGAACATTTTGGTGGAGTCAAGGTCCAAAGTGGAATGGATTGTCGGAGCTAATCTTCATTTTCACGGATGAAAAGTCTTCGCATGCATCCTTGCACATTCGCTTGCCATTTAGCTTCTATATATATCTCCATTTTTTCCTTTCTCTTCCTCCAGACACACCTAATCCATTGTCATTTTCCTGACACGATCAATCTATCACTGCATTTTCTTTTCGGTTTTACACTTGTCCATTTTTATTCTTCGCGAAGAAGAAAAATGGTTTTTTTTTTCAAAGACGAAGAAAGGGAATTGGATCGAGTGGGAGAGAAGAAATGTTTAAAATTGACAGATTTTTCTCACTTTTCTTTTTTTCACCAGTTGTGCAACTTTTATTTTCCTCTTTTCTCAGTTGGTAATCTGACAGATGAGCATTTGATTGGGCAACATTTATAGGTGGGAAAAAAATTGGATGAGTTGAAAAGTAATTTTGAGTCTGGCTACTTTTTTTCCTCACCAAAAATGTTTGGAAAAAGTGAATAAAGGGTGTGGAAACCAATTGAGATCTGGGGAAATCGATACAATTAGCTGCATGTGTCACTATCAGGACCGCAAAATGTCGCATCAATCATTGAGGATGTTGGGGATATTGTGACAGATATTACAGTCATCTTGTGTTAATGTGATAAATATATTGAAAATTGTACAAAAAATTCATTTATATTTTCAAACTCCTCGAGTATAAGTAGAGTATGTAAGAGGTTTTTCAAATTGAAAATGCCTTTTAAGTCTAAACATATGTCATTTGAATTGTTATTGCTTACTCAGACCTTGTTAGAGTGCACATTAGGTTTTTATAGCATTTGCACAAAATCATAAACATTCCATACAGTTACATATACACCAGTTGGAGTGTTTTTATGCTATTGTAAATGTAGTAATGTCAACTCATGAATTATTAAGTTTTGCATAACACTCGGGAGTGCAAGAAATTCTACTTATTTCATTTTTTCTTTTTCTTAGGATTACATGATATATAAAAATGTGCCAATTGGGATTTAATATCAAAACTTTAAGACATGAAAATTAACAATTATTGTCCAAGAAGGTATTTAAGCAGTTGGTTTTGTGTTTTGATCATTATCCTTGCATGCTAATGATTCTCAAAGGCAAAATTTTCAAGTTGTATTCAGAGAAATGGGACAGACATTAAATAACCAGACATTATGTCAAATAGAGATACAAGAAATGTGTTTTATCATTAAAGTAAATTAGGATTGTCATTCAATTGGTTTTTATTGTGAGTATTAAAAGTGGGTAAAGAATGTTGGTGTTAGTTTAATTAAAAAGGGTTAAGTGAAATATTTGACAAATTTTCAACAACTCTCTTCTGCTTGTGCAGTTCTTATCTACTTTTCTCCGGAAATTATGTGCACTTCGCTCAGATTTCATCACTGGAGGCTCTTTTGTGACATTCGAGTAAATTAGCACGATGACATTCTCTGAGCTCCTTCGCCTCACCTATATTTCTTCACTAAATGTGTTTTTAATTACCCTTCTCCATTTTCAAACTTACTTTCATTTTTTTTTTACTTATCAAATGTCTTTTGTGTAATTAGATATTATTTTTTTTTTGTTTTAAATGGGGGATGTTTGTCATTAGTTGTTTTTGGTAAGAAAAAATGTTTTAAGTTTTAGTAATTTGTGATAATTCACTATTTTTGGTATTAAAATTGAAGGGAAAGGGATTTATGTATTATGGAGTCAGACAAATTGTTTGTCTCAGTAAAGGTTTTGCACTTGTGAGTGAAGTGATTCTTTCATTCATGAGAAAAAGTTCTTTGTTGAAGTGGTTTTTTTAGGTTGGTTTAGGGTTAATAAGTGAGTAAAAGAGGTATTTTGACAGTAAAAAGTTAATTTTTTAGTTGTGGGGAAAAATGGTAAATGAAAATAAGTGACTTGAATTTTTTTTTCTTTTTTAAAATCTCATTTTCATTTCTTTATTTCATTTTTTTTTCTTATGAAATTGTAGACATTTTCTTTCACTTTTCTTTCGGTGCAGCTGAATTGCAAAAAAAGTAATTTTGTTTCTGTTATTTATGACAGATGAAATCAGATTTCAATCTCTCAAGCCATCACAGTTCTGATATTTTTTCCTGCAAAAATAAAAGTGTTGGAAAAAATATGAAAATTTCAATTTCCATCTTTTCATATTAAAAAATGTTAAAATCAACTAAAAAATAAAAAAAATTCTTTTATTGCTGATTCTAAATAACCATTGACTATCACCAACCGCATCAACAAAATTACTTTTTGAAAATAATAACTGTAACGAGAACTAACGAAATACTTTATGCCGTACTAATTGCCCCCCGTAGCTGGATATTTGCCCAACAATCAATTAAGCTGTTTATAGGAAATAATTGGAGCGAAGAATAAAAGTACTTTTATTACCGTTATTGTTGTACAGACCTAAAACTGTCAAAGCCTCGTATAAATTACATTTGCCCATAAATTTACAGTGAATTGTTCGCTATTAAGAATCGATAGTGAACGAGTCATTAAAATAGCTGCTTTTCTCTCGGAATAAATATGGTCTAACCATTACAATCCTCGATAAACACAGTAGTAAATGGGCGCGAATGGTCAGGAAGTTATCATGTGCCAATATCTGATAAAAAAACATGGTGGAAATAGCAAACGAGACATGTTTAAGAGCAATAATAAACACGAGATTACATTATTCTATTTAAAAAATAGTTTTGTAAACTTCTTGTTAAAAACTCCCTATGGAAATCTAATTAAAACTTAGCAATTTAATAATTTTCTAATTCAATCCCGAGTGTAAATTCATTAATAAATAATTAACTACTTAATTACAATTTTGTATAATTTTGTTTAAATTTTTTGTTTTTAAAGTTACAATACCAACATCTCGTTGCATCTTCCCTTCGTGGCTGTTTCACGGTCATCGCTGGCATTCGCTCGACGGTCGCCATGTCTTCACCTTCGTCCACAAGAACAATTCGTTTCGATTGGCCGATCAAGCGGGTGCCGTTTCAGACACCAGTGCTTACTGCATGGAGGAAGTGTCGTTCGATAACAAGAGGACGTCCTTTGAATTTGCTGTGCACGTTACAGTTGGTTGGTAAGTGCGTCACTAAAAACCACTTGACACGAGCTTTCACGCAATTCTCTCGTGTGTTGACTGCGAAAATGTTGTATATTACCAATTTTACACTCAACGTGTGCTGCTTCTGCTTTTACGTTATTCCTTGTCATCGAATTAGGGTAACGTCGCTCCAATGGGGATTAAAGGGATATTTTGGTTTTAAAAATTGTTTTTTCGAATATTGGGATAATTTAGTTATAATGTGCGTATCACATTGTGATTGCAGCAATGTCGAGTGGTTGGGAAATTATCGATAATTTTTTTGCATTTGCAGAGTTAATGAGAAAAGTTTTATGGCATCTGAATTCAATTTTAATATTTATTTTTATTGTTTTTTTAATCTTTTCATTCCTTTTAATTTATTCATATATATTTATAATTATTAAAATTAATCTTTTAAAAAAAAATTAATTACTTTTTAAAGTAGATGCAAATGATGTCCAAAGGTTTAGTGGTATGAGATAAAAGCATTAAAAATGTGGTGATTAATCAATATAGAAACATAGAGTTTTTAGTTGGAAAATCTCCAACAATACACAAAATCCAATATTTGAAGAGAGAGAAAAAAAAATGAAATTATTATTGCTTTTTTTAAATTGATGGAAGAGTTCCAGTCATTTTAACATTCTTACATGAAACTTTCCAGTTTTGAAAACATTTCCTTTGACATTTTTATCTTATCCTGGTGGGTGAAGTTAAAGAGGATTTTTTTCCATTACAATAAGGTGCATTCAATCATAAAATAACTTTTTCGTAAAAAAAAAAATTATTTGTGACTTCGCAACGAATCGTGAAAATAAAATTTCTAAATAAAATGTATTAATATTAACAAATTTGTAAACTTAAAAGAACAATACGGAACAAATATATTTATTGATTGCATTTTAAATACATTTAAAACGTACAATAATTTTTATTTTATGTTTTCCAGTTCGAGTGGCTACGCTTGTTATTCTTTTACCAAGCGATGGGCCCACGTAATGGAAGTGCAGTCAGGTAACCGTACGTTATAACGATGTAACAACAATAAGCTTGAAAAATGTCACGTTATTCATAGGCACCATTACGAGAGGGTTAAAAGAAGCGTGCGAACCGCACAATTTCGATCGTTTCACCGCAGATTATACGACGCTAGTGAGTAAGTACTCGATTTCTATGTCCGACTCCATTTTTGTGCCTTTGTCATTTCTCTCGTGTTGCCTATTATCTCGAGTTGATCTGTTTGGCTTTTGTGTCCACTACTTGGACGCTTCTCTATATTCAGCAGTTGCACTTGATGTTGAGCTTGTTTGCCTTCGTCTCTTGGTCATTCAGTTTTATTGCTCTCGACGTATTTGACTGAGGATAAAGTCAATGGACTTACCTTGAATACGTTGAAGGAATTGGTCGAAGCTGTTGAATGCAAATGACACATTTTCTACGCGCACTTGTTGAACCAAAGTTTTGAAAGTAAAAATCTCTAAAACTGAGTTTTGCAGAATTTTCATGGAAAACTGAAAAATGGCCAAATTCGTGCAGAAATTCTACAGAAATTTAAATAATTTTGCAGAATTTCTATACATTAGCCGTGACGTTAACTTTTAAAACTACGTCATGTTTCCTTGACTGATCTGGGATTTTGTTTACTTTAAATTTTCAAGTTTATTTCGTAGATTAATTTAGCATTAAATATATTCTAATATTTTCCAACACATTGCCTTTACATCTTTATCCATTTGGGCGTAAATTATCAAAACATGAATAAGGAATATTTAATTATAATTAATTTATCTTCTCGTGATATCCAATTACTACATAAAATTAAAAAAAAATAATACTATTGATTTAATAAGCAAATTTTTAAAAATTACATATTAATTCAGCAGTTTTGTGGTGAAAACTTTCCTCTCGATGCCAAATAAATCAATTGAAAATTCATTAATCCTCACTTGATAAAGCTGATGAGTGTAAATTAAAAATTTAAATATCTCATTTGCACAAATGTCAACTTTCATTCATCGATGCAATTGAAATATATAATTGCATTTCCAATTACAAATAAAATCTCAAATTTTTCTTTTACAAAATATCCCAAATATTCGAATTCCTCAGCTAAGCCACTTAATCCGAACCAACCGAACTTCGACCACAACCCAATGTTAAATGGGATTTAACTGTGATTTTTCTAATTTAATTTAACAGCATCAGTGCCGGATCGAAAAAGATGTCCGTACGTTGGTCATTACACGATCCCCGGAGCACCGTTTAAGAAAGGGTTGCAGAAACGCCATTTATGCGATACTTTCTCGACGGTTAAAGTGGGATGTGACGCAACGGACACCATCGAGTTTCGTTACGAATGTACCACTCAGCACCATGTGCAAGGTTGGTTTGAAATACATGAAAAATTGGTTTCGCAATTTATTTTCATTGATTTTCTAGCTTTCCATTGCCACGGCCATTGGGACGAAAATGGTACGAGCTATTTGATCACATCTCTCAAGGGAACAAAATCAAAATATTGCTTTGTTCGTTGGTTATTATTATTGTTTTATTGGGGGATTAAATAAACTTTGTTTTCGCAGATTTATACCCAAACGGACAATATAGTGAAATTCTCGAGTGTAAGGGACTCGTGTCCTAGAAATATTCAACCAGGTATAGGAGGATTTTTAGCCTTTAATTTTACTGCTACTGATGGTAAGTTTTCTTATTTTTAAATAAATTATTGCATTGTTTAGTGGTAGCGCCATTAAAAACCGTTTTTCTCAAGTGCATTTTTTTTAACATTTTGACATTTTTTTGATTGTTATTTACGAAGAAAGCCGTACCACATCCTGTCTTGAATACCTAATAGTAAGATTCACTTAAAGACGTTTGGTCATAATCCCACTGGTGGTAGAATTTGCATTAATGGCTCCCGAACCATTGGAAAAGTTACGAGCTTTTCAAACTTTGATTTATTTTACGTTGTTAGACTGTTTATGGCTGTGGTCACAGGTGAAAAATGTTTTTAGCGAGTGACTTTCTTGTTAATAACGGCTAATACGGCCCTTATTTACAACGGACCTTTATAGCACTTTTTTCCTCCACAAAATAGTAATGGAGTGTAAAGAGAATTTTCTTACATCAACAAAGGATGCTCGGTATACTTTGACACTGCTTTACATCATGCATGGATCCTTTCAAACTCATTGATAATTTAATATAATTATTGCTTGTGAAGATTCTTATTTGCTACACCTTTGTAAACAATTTTATAGTTGATTTATAGCTTGATGTGTAGCCACCCTTAAGTGCATGAGAGTATTTGAACCAAGCCTAGTTTCACTCTTTACTGCACACAAAGTATTAGAAAAGCAAAAGATAATGCATCACCTTTAGGCTGTTGTTTTGGCTATGCACTACTGAGTAAATGGAGTGTGGATAAGTTACTATGTATTGAATGCAAGTAGGTTGGATATGGTCAGGACCTTTTTTCAACAAATAAGTCAAATAAAATGTTGAGGAGTTTAAAAATTGGATTTAATTTTAAGTATTAAATTATTTATAAAATTTTATTGCTTTTAAGGGATTAAGTGAGTCAATAAATGCAAGATTAAATATTAATTGCTGAAACAATCATTAATTAAAATGATTTATTAATAGAATTAATTAATTATCTTTATTTTCATATTTTTAATTGAAATTGAAGGAAATTTTAATTTTAATTATGGAATTTTATATTAAAACATTGTCATATTTGTGTAGTTTTGGGTAGAGATAGGCGGTGAGTGAGTAACGGTGGAGTGTGTTTGTGCAGTGAGGAAAAATGGAGGTTTTTTTGCATCGTGAGACACTGTTCGGAGTCCTAGATGTTGATTTCTGGGTAAATTTAATGCACTTTTGATGACATTTGATATTTTCATACACTGTATTGCCAAAGACAGTCTGTTTAGGAAAAGAAGAAACTTAGTGGCCGATATTTGACGCATCCCAGTTGGAAAAATCGGCAGAATTTATCAAGAATTTGTAAAAAGACTACAGAATGGGCCAAACTCTTGCAGAATTTCTACAGAAACTTCAAATAATTCGGCAGAATTTCTATACGTTTTTCCACCTGGGATATTTGGACAAGTTTCTTCTTTTTCAAACACTTGTACGTGCGTATTGTAAGACTCGATTGTTTATTGTAACAGATCAGTGTCATCAAAACGACGGTGATGTAAGTTCAGCTTCGTCTTCGTCTCTCCCTTGTTTGTGCGTGTGCCTCACTTTTCTAGTATCGAGCGCCATTTTGTCCACATTGAATATCTTCCAAAGATGACCTTTATCTGCGATCCACTAGTTTCTAACCAATAATCGTGGCCTGAAAAAGGAGTGAAAAATCACGATAGAAAATGAGAAGCGGAAAAAACAAATGGACGAAAACGAGAAATCCCAAAGTTTTATTTTAATGCGAAACGAACTTTTTTCAAAGCGGTTAAATTGCTAATATCTTCATTTGTTGAGGGGAAATTAGTTTGTTTGCTACTAACTTGGTGACGATAAAAAAAAATACGTATTTACGTCATTAAATTTGCATGCTGAAAAAAAATCTTGTTTGTAATATAGATTTATATGAAAAACAATTGATTGATTGCTCAGAATTTTTAATTATTCTTCCTATTGCTATATCGATTACGTCATTGTAGAGTAATTTGTAATTTTTAAAAAACAAATTAGTCGGTTTTTCATTTTACGAGCTTTTATTTTCAGTTGTATTATTGTAAATAAATCTAATAAGGTATTAATAAGTTGAATTATTTATTAATTTAATTAAATTGAGACCGAATGACGTCAGTAGCGCAAATGACGTCAGTAGCGCAAATGGCCGCTTTTGTTTATATCTGCATTTGGAAAAAGGTGTATCGAATTGAAAATTTTGTTTAAAGTGAATATTAATGCGTTTTCTTTGATAGATAATTTAAATCCAGTTAAAGGAACTATTAAAACCGAGTGAATTTCGTCTTAGGCCGTGGGGGCGCCTCACGGGATACATTTTTTGGAGGCAATTAATTAAGACGGGTAAGTTTTTAATTTTATTAAATATTAATTAATTAACTAAAAACCACAGATTGATACAGCTTTAAAATCTCTTTTTAACTAAGGGATTATATATTGATTATTTTTGTTTGTGCAATCAAAATTGACATAAATTATAAATTTATTAATTAAACATTTTATTCTAATATAATATTTAATGAGGTTTATAAATTCAAAATGCTACTTTTCTCACTAATTTAAATTAGTAAACACAAAAACTTTAGCAGAAATATTTAAATTTTATATTAAATAACTTAAAAATCTATGGAAATCCACACATTTGAAACATCCATCAACTTGTAATTGAAATTTAAATAAGTCTAATTTGAATAGAAATTTGTTAAGATAAAAATTGTTTTTTATTTTAAAATTTTGTCAGTTAAAATTTATTATTGTAAAATCTAAAATACAAGAGCCCAGAAGCAAAAGTAGGTAATATTTCATCAACTTATCTTACTTGATGGCAAATTGCTATTGATAATTATATTCGTTTAAAATTTATAAGTTTAGGTTATTGTATACATGGATATGAACAGCAATAAAGATTAATGTCACTGATAAAAACAAGTGATTGAAAAACATCTTTATAAAACTTAATTTACAACCATCAATGACATTTATATAAAAATCATTTTGCCAACAAAGCAAAATATTATAAAACAAAAGAAAAACAATGTTGATATGCAAGGTAAAATTTAACAATGTAAAAGTAGATGTGGAAAAAAAAGTCTAATGGTTATTACCCCATATACACAGCCTAAGTGACTGCCAACCCCATATTTCTTACTTGGTGAGCCTGACTGCATGTCATTGGTGTATAGTGAAGAGTAATGTGAGTGGAATTCCAATTCACCTTGCAGCACTTATAATGAGAATGCATTAAAAAAGAAAAGTGGAAAAAAGTATGAGTGCAAAATTGCTTTTATTGCTGATCAGTAGAAAACTGGGTAAGTGACCTTTGACATTGGTGTCTGTGTGACTTGGATTTATTTTTATCTTTTTTATTGATCAAGTTAAAGAGAATGGTTGTTATTGCCTTTAAACATTTTGTTATGTTGTAAATTGCTTTGATTGTAATTATCAGTTATCATTTTGTCATTGTTAATGCATCTGCTGCTAGTTATTAAAAGTGACAGTTAATTTTACAGGGCCTTTGAGAATCGAAATTTCGATTAATAACATTGTGATTCGACATGGCAGTTTGCAATTGACTCGGATGTGTGTGGAAATTAAAAGCCGGAATTTCAACGCTTTCAATAAAGGATGTGTTTAAGGGATTTGTGGTCGTACGGCTGCAGTTGTTCGACTTTAGTTTCATCGCCGACGATTTATGCTCATAATTGCACCAACAACCATGGGAATGTAAAATACCTTCGATTGTGGACATCACGTGCCGTCTACCGATAAAAGCATCACGAATAACCGGACGATGGAATGCCAATTACGAAAACTATGCGATGTCGACCAACTGGTGTATTTGAAGATTTGTTATTTTTGATAACATTAAGAATTGTTAAAACCGTGCTGGGTTGATAGAACTAACGTTTGAAACGTATACGATAAAGTTGCTGGGCCGACTTGACGCACGTCAATTACGTAAGATCGATTTTCCGACGCGGTGATGACGAACTCGGTACATTTTTACACTTTTATCAGTAACAAAGATGACTTTTACCAACGTTTTTGTTGCTTTCAATTACCTGTCAAGCCAAGAATTCCTTTTCTTTGTTTGCAAGTTGATTAATGACATGTAATTGCCACTTTTGTTTTCTGATTTTAGCACATCCGTGTTCTATTTTTTCCTTGCTTTATGTTATTATTTGTCTTCTTATTTCATTCTGCTGCTTTTTCTAATGTTTTTGCCGTGTTCGACTACTGCTAATGTTAATCGATGAGACAGGCTGCAGTTAAATCTGCTGACTTTGTGGCTCTACCAAGAATGGAAATCCTGAAAAGTGAAACAATCAATATTGTAGAAAATCGATTGCTTTAAACCGTTGAAGAAAGTCCAATAAAGTTGCATTTTTTAGGACAAATTAATTGAAAAAATTAACTTAAAACACAAATTTTATCATCTTTTATCTTCCTGTCCAAGTATTTTGGTCTACCTTCTGTTCATCAACATCCAAGTCAAGTCAAAGGCACATTCTTTAGGGGATAAAGAAATCAATATTTTGTTTGCTCTTCATATGCTTCATTTCCCTCCTTTAAAATTTTCTTTGCTCTACCGCCACTTTGAAAAAACAAGTGGGTAAACAAGTTGAAAGAATCATTTTTCACACACACCGGTTTCCTAAGCAACTGTAAAACCCATTTCAAGCGTCATATCACAAATTCGGTCCACTTTGTTTCCAGCATTGATAATGCGAAACTTGTTTGCAAACAAGTCTATGTGCAAATCCTCGACGTTCATCGAAACAAATTTCTTTTCCATTTTCATTTGCAATTCAGTTTCAAGAGCTTAAGCTTAAAGATCAACATAAACATGTGCGAGAGAAAACACTATCACGTTCTCGAGAGTGCCATTTGTCAAATTAAGAAATCTTGGAAATATTTTCATTTACCATCTATTTCGGTCCCTTCGGGCCCAAGATGTAAAGCCCTGTTTAAACTAGATTAGGTTATTCTTTTCGACAAAGAAATGCTCCTACGAGGTTCTAACTTTGCTTAGCGGCAAGGCTGTCTTTTCATAAATAATTTTACCTGTGATTGCAGCAATGAGAGTGTTACAATGTGACTGTTATAATGTGCCTATCACTTTTTGCCGGTCTTGATTTTCTAGAATGTGATGTGAATTTGTTTAAAGTCGATCGAGTTCTGTCAAATCGATCAGTTTGACTGTGATTTCGATCTCGTGCGCACATTTTAGATTCATTTTGATTTTGAAAATGAGATTAAATATAAATGACAGGAAATTTTCACATTGTGTTGAAAAATGTGACCAAATTGCAAAACTGTCTCGTATGAATTTAATTTATTCAAATTTTAAATCCTTTCACAAGTATAACGACAATGAGGAAGAACAAAAGTTCCAATCTTCTCAATTAGGCTAAATTTCTAAATATATACAACAGTCTTTCGTTGGGATACGGCAGACAATAAAACCGAGGCATATTAAGAGCGAATAACATCACATTTTACAAAGCCTCAAACCATTACAAATGTATGTAAATGTTGCTTCAACCTCTTTCCATTTATACATTATTTGCATTCACTGCCACTAGTATCCAACAAGTTTATCTAATCCCAAATGATACTATTTTAATCTTGATAATAGCACAGAAATCAGTATTTCAGCTACGGTAAATAACGAGCAAAGCTTTACAAAGAGCTTTTTTAAAAAGTACAAATAAATAATTTCAAGATTTTATTCTTGGCTTTACTTAATCCAAGTGTTGAGTAAACTTTGATTACATTCAGTTTATCTTGAGATTAGTATTCACCTTTAATATTTTGTTATGTAGCAGTTTGAAGTAAATATTGTGTGTTTGCTTATGAATTATACAAATAGTTTGGATTCGATTTTTCATTTTGTAAATAATTAAAATCCTCAATGTGAGTGCAAATACAAGTTTCCATGTGCAAAGCCAATAGTCCTATCTGTTTTCCAACCTGATCAGCCTACTGCTGCAAGGGGAAGTGTCCATTGGGAATATACAGATAAAGTTTAGGACCAACAGCAATCTGTATCTTGAAGGGACTTATCTCATTTTCAAGTGGTTTCTTTTGTAGGGTTATTAAAATCTTTCACTATCTTTTTACCATTTATTTTTGCTTTTTAAAAGCATTGTTGGTTCATTTTTGGTTGCTATTTTCATTCTAAAGGAGTTGAAAGAGCAAAATTAAAAGAGTTTTATGTTCATAAAGTCATTTAGGCAAGTGTAAATGAGTTTGCATTTGTGCAAACTGCGGTTCCAGCACAAGGTGGCTCATTTTTCAATGGGAATTTTAGTGATGCCAATGATTTACACATTATTTCAATGTGTCAACAGAGGTTATCTACGCGAGACGGGGTACCCGTTGGAATACAGTGGAAACTGCAGATGGCGACCACTACGAATTGCGAAAAGTTTTAAAAATTATTTTAGACATAAATATTAAATTAAAGTCGCTCAATGTGTTTTATTCACAAATTAATAAATTCATAATAGATTCGGGAGAATTCGATACGCGTGTAAAATATATTTATTGACTGCATTTTAAATACAAGAATCGGCACAAATGTATAGAAATGTATTCAAAATTCATTGCAATGGCACTTACGGTGTCACATTTTGCTAATTTAGCCTAACAATCGCAAGAATTGCGGTTACGTCAATACGTTTACATGGAGTTTATAAAGTTGTTAGCGTTAAAAAATTGTCAGTGAAGAAATGGTTTTGCCGTTCCACTGCATAATTAAACAAGCTACATTTAGTTTAAAGAAAAAGAGAATAGAAAAAGAATGGGAAAAAACATTAAAAACGACTCCGGTTAACAGAAACGAGTCCCTCGGTGTCGAGTGAAGGAAGCTTTACAATAAAAAGACTCCATCGTCTTTCGTTGGGCTGAGAAAGTTATTCGCACAAATCGTGGCCCGTTTCGCTCTCATTTGGCCGACTCGAACGCACGGAAGAGCACAAAATGGCGAAAAGTAATGGTCTAGTTTCCTGCGTGTGAAATGTAAGGATGTGAATCTTGTTGTGCACGAGACCCTAGAGACTTTGTGCACTTTTCTGCTTGCCTATGCAATCTTATCCATAACAGTTTGTGGCTTCCATTGGATTTTGACTTTTTTCTCATTTGCTCAATTAAATTACTCTTTTATTCAACTGTATAAAATAATATTTCATAAAAACTATTATTATCTTATGACAGATGTATTTTATTGCTACTTCATAATTTTTTTTTTTCTTTTAAAAATATTTGATCCTTTATTACTCATCCCATATTTCATGCTGGCTTTGAAGAGAATGAAGAAATTAAAATTTATAAGTCTTTTAATCAATTTTCCAATTTGATCCACTCTAAGTTGAGGTATGACTTTCATCCACAAACCACAATACTAGAGAAGGTTATTGATTACCGTCCAGGGGATAATCTGTGAAGGAACCTTAGAGATAACCGAATATCAGGCCTCTAACAAAGTCAACGGTAATTGCCGATCGAGATTAAAGCCACAATTGGGTTTAGTAATAGATTCACTGTGAATTAACAAATCGATACGAAATTTAAGCAAAACATTTATTTAAAAGGAAATTTTGAAATTTGTTACATTTTTTTCATTTTAATACGCAAAGGGTTAACTTATGCTTTCATTGTGCATAGATCAAGATGTCACTACTTTCGGGTTATTTGGGTTGACAGAATTTTTCTTCCACCTTATGAGGCAGCAAATTAAACGTGTGATCTTGCTTGAAATGCACTCGTAACATTAGGTTTGTTGTGCCCGATTAAATGAAGTTGCACATTGTATTTTGTGAGAGCAGCATTGGACATATTTATTATGCAACTATGGCATATGGTTTAATGAAATTTTGGGAATTTGCTCTGTTTACCTTGTTTTCTTCTATTTTCAATGGTTATGAATTTTCAAGATGAGTTGGGTCACAGAGTTGGAAATAAAAAAATTTTTTTTTTAAAATAAACAATGGCATTTTTGGTTTTAGTTTTAAAACTTTAATTTCCACTTAAATTGAATTTAAGTGAAAAATGATTGACAGCAAAGTATATAAAAAGAGATATAAAAGTTGACTACTGTTGAAATAAATTTTAATCTAACAATTTTGATTGCCCTGAAAAGCCACTGTGTGATTTAAGATGAGGGAACTAATGCCATGATCAAGTCACATGTGTGGATTGCTTTCACCTCATGACCCTCAACTAGGACCAATTTAGGGTAAAGCCATTTTGAGCCAATGAAGTGGCACAAAGGGATGAGTTCAGTGAATGATTGTGTGCTTGGATGCCGAGATTAGGAATCAACACTTCTTTTTCATTGCCAACCAAAAACCTGTTTAGTAATTTGAGCCTCAGACCCAATTGCAGTTTATACCAAGTGCAATGTCCTACTTGTTATTCATCCAATTAAAACTGCTTAATTGACCTGCTGTGCCGAAGCAGTGGCAAGTTTGTAAGGGAAAACCAATCTGTTTTTTGGCTCTTTTGATTAGAGATGCCAAGTTACTCGGTGCTTTCAAAATGAGTATGCAAATTACTGGCTATAAAGGGGATGCTTGTGGGTTAAAGTAGTGGTTAGGAAATAATACATTAGGTGAATTTTCATTCTTGATACAATGAGATAGCATGACATTGCAGTTTGGATGGGAAATTGAATTATCTGCTGCTCTATTGAATTTATCAATAATCAATACATTGATGTGGAACATCAATTGAACATTATCATTTTTAATGTCATCATTAGCTATGTCATTATTGATAATTGTGTTATTTTTTAATATTTTCATTTTGTAGCTTTAGACACAAGTAATTGAGACATTCATCTTTGGCTGTTAAGTAAAATTGGCTTATCTTCTCTTGTTTCAACTATATATGTTTTCTTACAGTGACAGAAAAAAGTAGGCAACAAACGACCGGGGAAAATCCTATAAAATTGTCTGACCCCGGGACAATCTTAGCTAACAAGATGTCAGAATGAAATTTACAACAGGAACAATGGGCCGTGGAGAAAGAGAAACTACAATTCTTTTTCTTTTTTTTTTTCAACTTGGGCATAAATGTCTGGTCAAAGTGGATTACCACACAGTTTGTGAACAAAAGGTATTTATGGCTATTGGCTTTTTAGAAATTTATTGCTTATTTTCAACACTAAATGAATTTAACTTACTTTTACAGCTTCAGTATTTGCTTATAGTATTTGACCAACCTGATTAAATGGGGAATTTCTTTTATTTACCTTTTAAAAACTGTGCTCATCACCTACTAAATGGGATTTGGCAAACAACAATTTGTAAGTACAAAATTTAATATTTAATTTTAAAAGGTATTGGTGAAATCAGCATGGAAACTTTGTATTGTAGACTAGAAAGTATGTATTGCTTTTCCTTTACAGCAATTCATTTAACTGTCTCTTGTGTGAAATGTTTGGGTACAGCAACGAATGTTTGGCATCCAGTTCCCCCTTGAATAGAATTGTGGTCTTTCTCTTTTTTTTATTCTCAAATGCAACTGGCTGGGGAATTTGTGAGAAGGAAAGAATTCAGATGGGGATAAAGATAAAATAAAATTTTAAATAAAAAAAAATATTTTTTAACTATTAACTTTAACAAAAATTTCCAATTAATAGTCAATTTTATTATTTGATATTTTTTTAAATTTTATATTCAATTTTTAAGAGTTTATTGGTTTTTTGGAAAAAAAATTGTTTTGTGTTAAGAGTCGTGACTCAGCGCAACACCATTGAAAGTGCCAATAAGAGATGTGTGATTGTAAAACAGTAGAGCAAAGTCACGTTTTCCCACAACTTCTAAACCAATGACACATGAGTAAATACATTATACAATAGCACAAGAATGGACTTGATTATTGTGTACAAACTCGATTTTATACATTAAAGCTGGGTAAAAAAAAATCTAAAAATTTAATATTAAATAAAATAAAATGGTAAATAGTGTAGAACGAATGTTATCGATCTAAAAGATAGCAAGTAAATGAAAAATAGAAGATCTAAATAAATAATTAAATCCTGTCTAAGTACATGGAGTTATTGAATTTTAAGTTTCGAAATAAAACAAACTTAATTTAATGCAATATTTAATGACTTTTCATGTTTGACTATCAACTTTTGAGCAATTTTTTTGGGGAAACTAAAAGAAGATTGAATGGTTAATTTGAAAACAAAATGATTAGTGAATTTAGTATCCAATTGTATTTAATCAACTATGGTAATTGATGAGAGAATGCCCACATGGCCAATATGTGAATTGGTTATTGCACTCTTAGGGACTATAATTAATGATAAATTAATAAATAGTTTTATTGATTTTTATGTTAGTCAATATTTACAAAGATAGTTTATAACCTTCAAAATGCTTTTCAGAGGAAGTTAATTTCGGGTTAAAAAAGCAAACAAAATATTAAATATGACATTAGTAGTGCTTACTTATAGCTTATACCAGCTAATTATGTGCTCAGTGATGTCATATGAAAGACATTTTTGAGAAAAAATATTTTTTCCAATTAGTAATAAATGGTTTGTGGGTTATTGAAAATTGTATTAACAATGAGTTTATGAGTAAATGTAAAATGCAAGAATTTTTAATTTTTTTTTCTGATTAAAATTTTATTGTTTTTACTTTTTCATCATATTTTATTATGCCCTTTACAAAACCAGTATAAGAACCTTCTTTTTTGCCATAGTGGAAAAAAATGAAAACCATTTTACCATTTTCATACCCTCATTTTATCACTTTCACATGACACTTGCACACACTTTCTTTCATTTTAGTATTTTGCCAGGAATTCTTTTTACCAAATTCCTCGCTCGGATAAATGTCGCCAGTTTTTCTTTCGCTTTGCACCGTTACAATATCTAAACTTGCAAGTTATTTTTCTCAATGTGGTAATATTAAAATGAAGTAGACGAAAGAATGGAATGAGCTCTGAAAGACTTGAGTGAGAAATCCTCCGGCAATGTTTTTCCTATTTTTCATTTGAAAAATTTTCCCAACGGAGACAGTTTTGCGAGATGAAAATTAAGTTAGGTTTTCTTGCTTTTTGTGCGAGTCAATTTGCTTTGTCTGTGACTTTGCCTCGAGACTTTGTGCACTTCTTATTTTAATTAATTGCTTGGTTTACATAAGAGTTCAAGTTGAACTTGTGAAAAAAAAGAAAAATTTTCATAATTTGTTTTTCACATGTTTTCCCATGACTTTCCCTTTTTTTCTCTCTTTGGCAATGTTATTGGAATTTTGCCAAAAGATTTTTTATTTTCATGTGAAACTTCCATTTTGCATAGCTCATTTTTGTTAATCTGTTTAAAAGATGTTCACAAATGGTTATTTTGTTGCTAAAGATTTCATTTTGGTTCCTTGTGTCATTTGTATCTGTGAAATGATGTTTTTGTGCATTTATTGTCATTGAAAATCCAGTTTTCCAAGACTGGAAATGAGACTGGAAAAAAGATTTTTTTTATTTTTATTTCAATTATTTTTTAAAGAATTATTTACATTTTATATTTATTACAAATATTTTTCTCAACAGACATTTGAAAAAAAAAAATCTTATTGTTATACCTTCATATCATTTATTTTATTTTTTTCGGTGCATCAATGTTGGCAACAAATTGCACATGTCCATCAAAGGGATTCCAATCCTAAATTAAATTTTGCAAGAGTGGGATGAAACATATAAGAAAAAAAGAAAAAAATAAGAATATCATGGCTTGTTAAAAGTTGGAAGCAACTATAAAGCCATGTATAGAATGTAATATGCCAATCTTCTTTCAGATGGTTTTGTGTTGTCGTTGGCAAATTGCACAAGAATTTTTTTTTCTATTCACTTTCATTTTATTGCAAACAACAGTAAATTTTATTATAATAAAAAAAGAAGATAGATGGATAAATAATCAATACTAAAATTTAAAAAACTGCCAATCACTCAATAATTTACATTTTTAAATACATTAAATGTCCAAAAACACTATTCTTTAACATGCAAGAATAATCATCCAAACATGGGACCAACAGCTTAAAGTTTCTTCCAAAACACTGTCGCATTTGTTCGTAACCGACCACGACCAAGAATCAATCTTGTTAAACTTCCAGTCTAAAAGCAAGCGCGCTAACCACAGGCCAACCGGCGTTGACAAATGTATAAATTAAAAACATTTATAATGGCTTTTCAACTACCAATCACCAAGTTAGAGAACATTGTATCACTCAATTTTAAACGCAAAACCAACAAAGTTGATGGTAAAACCCAAGTCATAACCTTCAGTTTCCATTTTTGCTTAATGAGAAATGCTTAACTGCAACACTTTTCACAACAATGAACACAGAAATGCTTCTTGGGTAAAGTTTACCTTCAAAAACAACCTTTAGAGACTGCAAAAAACACTCAAACACTTAAACTATTCTCTTGCATCGTATACTTGTCGGTTTGTAGTATAAAATTTAGAAAAAATCCACAAGTAATGGCAACTGCGGTGTCTCTGTCTTTCACATTTTATACAAATATGAATAATGTATGAGAAGTTATGATTCTTTTTTTGTTTTTTCTACTTTATTAACATTTCGAAAAGTAGCTGGGAAACACCGCACGTGTTTATTAGTCGAGCCATAAGAGATCATCACCTTAAAATTGTAATAAAATGTGGATAAATTAATGTCAACCATTGGTTTGTGATGACACCACATTGTTACCTTCTCTTTGCATGTCTTTTTCGACCATTTGTTTGATGCTAGAGGACATTGGAAAGCGGCTCAATTATGACGTGTCACGTCTCGAGAGTAATGAAGTGCAGTTTGCTATGTGAACTGATGTCTTCCAGTCTACTTGTGCCATTATTGAAGTGTGGGAAAAGAAAGAGAAGAAAATTGAGAAAAATGGTTGCCAGTTTTCAGATTGTGGCAACAGATGTCCGGCTTTGATGTGTTACTCACTTGACCATGAATGAATTGACCGTTCTGGATTTCTATTCGAACTTCTAAAAGCAAAGTTTCAGCAAATATTTTTTTTTCTAATATTGTTAAAATGAAATTTTATTTAATTTGATGATTTCTTGAAGGATTAAGTAAATGTGTGCTTTTATAATGAAACTATTGCAAAACTTCTTTTTTAAGTAAAGATTTAAAATCTTTTCAATTTTCAATTGTCTTTTCTTGTCTATTAATGTAAATATTAAAATAAAACTCAATTGGTGATGTAAGAATTATATTTTTCTTTCATTTTTTTAATATTTAATCAAAAATGTTTTTTCTTTAAACTTTTTTGATTAAATTAGGCTTATAAGAGAGACCTTTACTTCTTCCTTTCAATTTCCCCTGAAAAGCATTGAAAATGCTTTGGCCCTTATCCGTTGCAAGGTCGAATTCTCTGCTCAACTTGGCATTTTACACAATGGAGTGTGTTGAGAGGAGGTTTCCATGTAATCCTCACCATGTTTTTTTTTTTTTCTTTTTAAACTTTTATTTTTATTTTATTTTTACTGCTTCTGTCGAGTGGCTGTTACCAGTCTTGGAAAGCCTCCTGGAAGATAAACATGTCACGTGATACAATAGGACTAAAATCTATTTGTTTGATGTGAAGGGTTGCACCCACTAGACAAGAAGTTCTTCTTTCAGGTTAAGTTAATCAGGATTTTTTTATTTATTTATTTATTTATTTTAATTGGGAAGTGATTATGGCAGGTGTTTGAAGTTGAGTTTTAATTGTGGTAAAGATGAAAACAATGTTTTTCATTAAAAGTTGGTTTTTTTATTTTTATATTTTCATGTGAATTACATTTCTGATTTCTCATATTTTGCTAGAAAAAAATTTTATGTTTAATTTCAAATGCTAAAATTGAATATTTAAAAATGCAGAGAAATGCAAAGTGGAATTTTTGTTATTAAATTTGTTACCGAATGTGAAATGCATTGAATCTAATTTAAAATTCTCATTTCCATCTATCTCAATTAAAAACTTTAAAAAAATAATTTTCAAAAATGTCGGTACCAGTTAGCTAATATTATTGCAGCAATGATACAATATGTTTAAAATGACATTGTATAAGCACACGAATGTTGTTATAATCTATTAAGGTAACATTTGGTCATTTGCTTTAGATTTTGCCGACGTTCGTTATTCTAGAGTCTTCGTTGCGCACCAAATTTGGTCTTTCGCCCTCAATATTAACTACGACTGCTGCCATGACTCTTAAGTATCGTTCGCTATTCGGTACTCGAAGAGCAACTAATATAAAGATGATATGTTAGGAATTTTCAACAAAGGAAAAGCAATTGGTGATTTATTGTAGATGAAGTGTAATATTTAATTTAAGAATTGGATTGTCAAAAGGGGTAAATGAAAGACATTCCTAACATTTTTTGATAAAACTTGCAAAGTTGTGTCATGTTAAGCAAATTGCATTTTTCTTCAAAAATTTGGCAGTGATAAACAATGTATAAAAAGAATTTTTACTTAAATCTTTCAGTTTCCAAACAGTTTCACCTGAAAAACAATTTCACCAAACTTTTATCCAACTTATGCAAATTCCTTGCAACAAGATGCAGCAAATTACCAGGAGCAGAGGGATAAGGGATTTCCCACTTAACATGTGAGTATTTTTGCAAACAATGCACGTTGTATCGACATTTATGTTATCAAATTTTTCAAACGGGATTTTCTATTCTTTTCATCAAAATTGGCCTCGTTTCCTCAACAAATCTTTTATCAGTTTTCTATCCGACAGTTTGAAAATGCCAACTTTTGCCAGAATTATTTGCTTTAATGGATTTATTCGGTAATAAATGAAGGGGGATATTTTGTGTCTCAACATGGGAAGGAAATGTTGAATATAAATGGATCATTTGATATTTATACGAAGGGAAGCTGCGGGACCTTGTAATCACTGCGTCGTTAGGGAGACGAGCCATGTTTGCTCGGGTGATTGATTAAGTGGAACGCCGGTTTCAGCAACGCGTTTCAATTTATGCTTTTTCACTGTCAAATATGTTTTGTGCTTGCTTTAATTCTCATTTTGCCTTGTCCCTCAATTATGCTTTGGACAGTTATGATAGGGGTGGATATCATGCATCTGCTAAGCTTTATTTGCTTTCTTCTTTCACTGCTCAAATTAAATGAGAAAAGTAACACAACGCATCAAGTTGGCTGGAAAACTGCTCCTTTTGTGCTTATCTGCACAACTAGAAAAACAAATATTTTCAAATTAAATATTAATCAAAATTACTAACAAAATTTCTAATTGCAAAGTGTTGAAGATGATGGCAAAATTGCCATCAGAAGAGAATTTTTATTGCCAAATTGATTTAAATTCTATCCAGTTAGAACCCTCCCTTTAAAGTTAAATTATTCATATTCTTCAGTATAGTTAGCAGTAATTATTATTATTAAAATGAAATGCAAATATCTTTTCACATTTTCTTAATTTGCAGTCTTCACAGTTCATAGTTCGTGTTATATCGGACCGGCATGGAAGAAACGAGAGTGGCAATTCTACGGAAGGGACTTTAAGCCGTTGGTTTCATGTTTGGATGATTATCTTTGCACGTTAAAGATACGAATGCGGCAGAATTTTCAGGAGGGGGGGCTAGCCCCCTGTTGGTGAGAAGGAAGACCCGATCGTTTGGCAAAATGTTTGAAAATCGTCCAGTGATTTTTAAGGTTAGTCATTTCTTTTTACTTAAACTTGGAAAATTAACTCTGCGTGTGGCACTTCTCATTTCCTGCTCTTGCTAGCCAAGTGCAAACACCTTGTCTGTTAGTGGGGTTAAAGCTGTGCTGTGTAGATTCATTTGAATTAAGTATGTTGAGAGCATGTGACTTCTTCAATTTGCATTGTTTTTATAATAATTTGATATTTGATTTTGCTTTTTCTTGTTTTCTTGTTAAATGGTTTGAAAGTATTTATTGATTGATTGTGTCATTGTAAATCATGAAATTCGATCAACAAACTTTTGTTGGGTCAGTAAATGGTTTTGTAGGTAACTGATAAAAGAATGTATTGTACTGAGAAATGCCATTACATACCAGGCTTTGAGAATGATACAGATCTGTAATTATATAATAAAAGAACACATGTGTTCCATTTTTTTTTTATATTGTTGAGTCAATGCTAAAAATCTTATTGATTTTAATTTTCTAAAACTTAAATTTTAATTATAAATCATAAAAAAGGTTTTTATTTGAATTTAATTTTTATAACTAGTTTGCTATTCATTGAATTTTAAATTGGAAATATTTTTATAAAGAAAGATGAATAATATTTTATTCAAGCATTATTGATTTAAAACTAAGTTTAATTTCAGTTTCAGTCTAAATAATTTCTTAGCAAATTGCTAATTTATGACTTCAAATAGCTGAGTTAAAAAAAAAAACTGAGAATCAAGCTGAATAAGATCAAATGATTTTTTTTTAAAAAAGAAATAAAAAAACATTTTCTCCTTTGGGTTTTCATCAAGTCAGGTCATCCTTGTGGGAATACAGTAAAACACCATACAACATGGCTTGATTTCACACCGGTTTCACAGTTAAAGAATTGTGATAACTGAATTTGCCAACGTTAGCCCACAGTCCAAACCCTCAGAGAATCTCACTACAAGTACTGCAAAGTTGCCAAATGCATTATTAATGACTCAACTTTTAGGTATCTTACTTTAATGAAGACATTTTTAAAAAACTCAACTACACAATACCATTTTTCTCATCTTCCATTCCAAGTTTCTAGTACTGATTTTTATTGTCAATCCGATTTTAGAAGTATTCGAATAAAGGAATTTTCACGGTTTGTAATCTCTTATCAGATGGTTCTTTTTGTCACCGCTGATGGAATATACACGCTTTGAAAGGTAGTTGCCGGTTCAGCATATTGGAAAAAGCATTGGGAATAGCGATGTTAAAAACGGCGTGTGACTCTGCACAGTGGCTATAAACTTGTGGTAATGACTGTGAGAACATTTATTGAAAACTGTTGGTCTGGACGACTTCATCCGGAGACTCGACTTCTCCACCTATAATGGACAAAGAGTCGGCAGTTCCCACTGAGAAGAGGAGGAGAAAAAGTTGTGTGGCAACGGCCAACATTTCTATACTCAACTTGTTTTCATTTCAACCAAAGACACAGGCTCCCACGCACTTGATCTTTGCTTTTTATGTACTACTAAGCTATATGGGGGTTGCTGCAATGGGTATTTGTATTCTTAAAGAGTGGAATACACCGGTTATGCGCTGAAACGGTTATTTATATAATCACAATCACAATGTGATATGCACATTATAACAGTCACATAGTAATACTCACATTGCTGCAATTACAATGTGATATGCACATTATAACAGTCACATTTTAATATTTTTTTTTTATTTTGTTTGTAAAATTAAATTATTTAAATTTTGAAAGTTTTTTCTAAAAGAAAATGCCTATTTATACTTCTTTACTTTAATCAGTTGACCTCTGTTTGATCTCTGAAGTAGAGTTTGCCAACAAATCACTTTATTATTCACCATCCATCCTTGTTGACCTTTATTTAAAGAGTATTGAGGTGATGAGTTTTATGGGAACACTTGAGTGAGGTCTGCCATTTTATATTGAGTGGGGGAGCAGGTGCAACAAGAGGTGTGAATGGCAGTTTGAGATAAGGCAAATCACACTACTTTACTTTTTTTTTTACAACTAAAGAGTGAATGATGCAACTTTTTTATATCAATTTGCTCTAAATTTACTGTCCACAACTTCTGCTTCTCAAATGAGGCATTGAGTGAACGTTGAACAAATTTTATTTGC
The DNA here is from genome assembly GCA_034696185.1 of Henia vesuviana. Taxonomy (NCBI): domain Eukaryota; kingdom Metazoa; phylum Arthropoda; class Chilopoda; order Geophilomorpha; family Dignathodontidae; genus Henia; species Henia vesuviana. Next base: position 38,201 of record JAQFZU010000104.1, read on the forward strand.
TGCTCTTTGGATTTTGACGCTTGAATGAAGTGACATTGGAGCAGAAGCATTTTTTTTCCTTCGCTTCATATTTTTCACGCTGTTACCTTTTTTCCTACAGCTCTTTCCAGATGTGGAGAAATGGAGTGAAGTGTGATCGAGTGAACACAAAGTAAATAGCCTTTTTTCACCCTTTTTTTTTTACTACTCACGTGTACATGTTATACACCGAGGGATATTAACTACTATACTATCGAGGATTTATATTATACTAAAACCATCTATTTACATTCACAAACTACGATTATAAATATTCAATTGATAATTAAATTTTCAAACTCGATAAAACGTGCATTTCTATTGTCACTGGCAAAATATTGTGAGGTTATATAGAATAACACTAAAAAATTTAAATTTATACTTATAAATCTTGGACGAGTTAAGCTGAAGGTATAAAATAATAGAAAATTAAAACCACAACAATGTAGAATAATAGGAAATGACACATCTCATTTGAAGAGTCGCATTCTAACAATTTTAAAATCACTTTTAAATCCATTTATTGCAATTGCATCTACTCCTAATACAACATAACTAAATAACACAAAATGCATTCTTGTCTGTCAAAACAATTTGCACATTCACAAGATATTCTGACATTCAGAATACAAAATAAGACACCATTAAAGGAGTATTTGATCTGATCTAGCGCTTGAATCAATTTTTATGATAACCCAATAAAAATGATGTTTACGAGCCTTGGATAAAGACCAAATGACCTTTAAAAGCTCTTTAAAAAAAATCTATATCTGTCTCACCCCAGGTTGACAATATAAACAATGTGGCACTAAAGACAGGTGAATAAAACTGGCATTGCAGGAAATGGAGGACTTTGGTTTTCTTCCATTTTTCAGTCACAAAGCTATAGATCCATTCAACCGTGACATTAGTCTTTTGCATGAAATTTAGACATTCATTTCTTTCATATAGAATTTGAAATGAAAAAAATTTCTGTTTGTAATTTCTTTTATGTTTGTGTGTATATATTTTCTCATGAGAATGGCATTTCCATTAAAGTGCATAAAAGCAACTGTTTTGCTATCAAATTGTAAATTTTTATTTCATTTTATCCCATTGAAAGGAAGACATTTGGGTTTGGTCTCCGGTGGGTTCATTTGTTATTCGATAGTCTCCAAAGGCTTTTTTTTTCTTTCTTTACAATAACTTTTTCACTTTTTTTCTTATTGATTTAGTCAAGAAGTTTCAAGTTTCAGTGCAATTTTATGTTTGAGGATGATTTTTGGGGAAATTAAGTAGATTTTTTTATTTTATTTGTGTTTACTTTAAATAATTTATTTTGTTTATGGAATTTTTTTTTAAATTTTTATGTCAAAATTGCATTTAATGGACTATGTTGAAATTTTATTAAAAATTTATGCAAATTCTTTTGCATATATTGATTTTTTAAAATATTTTTCTAAAATTTACATGTTTATTATTGTACTTATAACAAAAAAACCACACAAAAGTCAATTTGAAATAAAAGTTTTAGAAAATTAAACAAGTCTGACAATAATTGAACATTTAAGTAAAAATGTTAAATTATATTTTTAACTTTTTATTCCACTCTTTCATTCGTCACATTGTACACTTATTTCTTATGAAAACATTTGCAATGTAAAGCTTTTGCATACACTCGTCCATCGAGAGTGTAAAAATTTGATTTTATTCGCAAGTAAAGAAGTTAAAATGTGTTTGCATCGCCAAGGTAAGTCTCTTTTCCACTTTTCTTTTCTCCCATTGACACGTTCTTGCGACGAGAGGCGGTTGAAGCAGACATCTCCAATATTGGCACAGTTCCAATCCATTAAGTTCTACAACTGATATGGATTTACATTTGAAATGATGTACAGCAGTGGTGGTCGAACGCCAAGTTAAGGCAACTGCCATCTTCTGTCTTTATACAAAGTGAACTCGAGTTGGCCTTTTTCTTGCATTTTGAGTGCCATGAATAAATGCTTTCACGCCTGTCTATTTCTGTGTACATAAATATTAAGAGGGAAACTGGCCCCATTAGGATTTGTGAGTGATGGTCACATTGGGACTTCTTCTCAAACTTTTGAGAGGTAAGAATTTGTCAGAGGATGATGGACGAGTTGGCCATGTTTTCAAAAGTCATTTGTTTCTTCTTTGACTGATGGCACGGTAAAGCCATTAGATTTTTAGAAAATCTTCATTTATCTAAATATTGTTTGCATTTTTTCTTATATTATTCTAGCCAAGTGTTGCTTTTAAAAGATTTATAGGCCACAAGTTGTGGTCGAGTGTGCAACGGGTTGGATAATTGGATGAGAGTTTGAAATTTTGCCGTTACGACGAAGGTGGGAAACTGAGGACGTAAAAGTTGAGAAATGAAATCAGTGAAAACGATACTAGAGTTCTGGTCTTATCACATGGCTTAGTATCGATTTTGCGAGTATTACGAGCCAAAGTTGTGCTTTTGCAGGAGTTTGTGACAGTTGAGTAAATTAGGTGGAGAGATGGTGGGAAAGGATGGGGGATTTGAGCTCGCGTCTAGAATGACGCCCCTCAAGACTGTGTCCTTTTAATTAGATTTAAGCATTTTGCTCTGGGGATAATTTTCTCAAAGCATCCTATGCAGTTTGAATTTGTTTAATTTGTAAGTAGAGTCTGAACAAGTTTGCCTAATCTGATCGAGCCAAAGTTTACGACCAAAATGTCATGTGCTGAAAGTGAAATTTATTTAATCACTCAAAATGACTAAATGTTCTTTTATTACCAAAACTGGTCAGTAATTTCACACTTATTATTTATTATTTATTTTTCTTCAACTTTACATCTTATCAATTTACCTTGTTAATAATTAGCCTCAAACTTAGTTTAATGAGTTTAGCCTTGTTTAATAATTCTAATTTCCTGCCAACCACAGCTTGGCCATAATTATTAAAGATTCTTTTAAGTGTTTAACCAAATATATGAAACAAATCCACAATAAATGTGGATATATTTGATGTTTAAAAACAAAGGTAATGTTATTGATTTTCTTTGTTCCATTTACTGGCTAATTCTTTATTTGTTGTGATCTATTCTCTTGAAATACAAGTTAAAGATTATCAGTTTTTTTATTTGATCCAAACTGGAACTCTTGATTTATTCAAACACAGTTGCACAGCATACAAAATAGTAAAGCTCTGTGAATACTGAATACTTGAAAGAAAGTAAAGGTTTTGAGAGCAATGAATGAAATATAAAAAAGATTAAAATTGATATTCTGTGAAATTGTGCATTTAGTATTATTTTTGCTTAATTAAAATTTAATATATAATTTTTGATAATATTTTGTTGTTTCTACTCAATAGAGCCTGCTTTTAAACATCTTAAACCGTTTGTTGTGATTGAATGTGGATTTATGCCCTGAGTCTAGCTGCGGGAGCTAATCACTACGAGTTGCCCGGCTCTCGTGTCTTGTTTTCGAGAAACACGTTTGTCTTCGTCTTTGTCTTTTCGTCTGCCTTCGTGTGTATCGACTACGTAGAGAAAACGGCTGTGGTTGTGTGGATATAATACGCTAAAGAGATACACCGAGCTACCGTACTAAGTACACGCGCAAGATCAACCATGCAGATATCCCAGCTGGAAAAATCTATAGAAATTCTGTAGAATTTTTGAAGTTTCTGTAGAAATTCTGCAAGAATTTGGCCACTTTTCAGTTTTCTGTAGAAATTCTACCATAGAATATTTTACGGTGAAATTCGTATCTTTTAAGACTCGTGCTAACCATATCTACGGAACAAAGAAATGTTTAATTAATGCCTAAACTGCCTTCAGTAGTGAAGTCGTTTTGACTACTAATTATCATCGTCAACTGAAGTAGTTTGAAGCAGTGATCTTGAGTTTAAACGTGCCAAACGTTTTAATAACGATAGTTGGAGTGAAATTTGCGTGCACTTAAATGCCGAGCCGAGATGCGGCATAATTCATCACGGCTCATTTGCTTAAATCGAAATTAAAAGCTTGACCGGATGCTCAAAGAGGGTGCATTAATGATGTGAAAATTATTATATTCTTCCATTCAGTCCAGTGAATAATTAATCAGACATGCGCGCAGTCTGCATTGACTTAACATGGCGAAAACTTCTTTTCCGATGAAATGTCAGAGGAAGAAAAGTTCCTTCGTCTCGTGTAGGATGGCAAAGTTCATGGAATTTGTGCATCTTTCTCTCAACAGATGGCGGGGCCAGCGAGTTAATGTCGTAAGGTTGGTGAAGAAAATTGACCCCTTTATGCGCGAGTTAATGGGTAACGAGGTGAGTTTAAGGCGTGGACTTGAATATGTCGTAAATATTTCAATAGCACGCGCGAGCCAATGGGCTTTACGTCAACAAGACGAACGAGAAACCGAGTCGAAGGTAGAAATTTCTATCAAAGTTAATAAACTTTAATCATATTTATATTCTCGTTTCAGTTCTTAATAGAAATCTTATTGGCTACTTGTCTAGATAAGTGCGTTGATTACTCGATGTCTTCGACAAACGTATTTAATACAAACAAGGACCTGTACGAAATATTACGTCAACTGAAAGAAACTTTGCAAATCGTTATGAAAGGACAATTAGCCAATACCCAGCTGGAAAAATCTATAGAAATTCTGCAGAATTATTTCAAGTTTTTCTGTAGAATTTCTGAAGTTTCTGTAGAAATTCTGCAAGAATTTGGCCACTTTTCAGTTTTCTGTAGAATTTCTGCAGGAATTTGGCCACTTTTCAGTTTTCTGTAGAAATTCTGCAAGCATTTGTCCCATTCTGCAGTTTTTCTACAGATTCTTGATAAATTCTGCAGAATTCTATAGCGTTTCTGCAGTTCACATTGTGTATACAAAATTTAATTTGTCTAACAGTGATTTCTGTAAAAATATCGATCGATAACGAGCCATTATTTTACCTAATTATTAAATCTTGAATACAAAATCACTTTGACATTAAAAATAGATTAAATTCACCTTTAATGGGTTCGAGTTGAGAAAGCAAGTTATTCAAAAGAGATGCAAGACCTGAAATACATAATCTTGTGGCAGAAAAACAAGTGCCGCACTAGAATTTCAATTACACATTTAAAAAAAAAAGCAATTGTGAAAGAAAAGTTGTACACTGGCTCTTAATGATATTTTAATCCCAACTAAAGAGCCAATCTGTGATGACACAGATTACAAGGGCCCAACAAGATTAAACTGAAAATCCCACACTAATCTCCATCCCCACTTATTCAGGGATTCTTCTTTAATACCCCCATTCCCTCTTCTTATTGCAGCAAAAATCACAACATTTTGTTGATTTTGTATTTGGAATTAATTTACATAAATTATAGACTTTAATTTTAAATATAAGTGGCTTTAATTGGTACTTTAAAAATGGCCAAATGTTCAAATGTAATCTCAGTTTGAGTTTTATGCATTTTAACATTGATTGTCTTAAATTCAAGTAATGTAATGCCACATCATTTGAAATTAACATCATTTATCAATAAAATTAATTTCCTCAACTGCAAAAATCAATTGAAACTAATGTTTTCTTTCGTATAATTTCTTTTCCTTTTTAAAGGGCAACAATAATCGATTTTAAATAAAAAAAATTATTTTCTTTACATTTCAAAATTGCATTTCCAATTTCTCCACTTCACTTGTTTGCAATATTTATTTATTTATTTTTTTGCTTCATTTGACATGTAAATTTATTCAGGAAATTGAAGGAAAAAAATACGAATCAATTAATGTTTGGTGAATTGCGCATTTTGCACATTTTTTAATATAAAAGAATAAAATGAAAATTATAGTTTTTTAAATAAAAAAAAAACAAAGATGGTAGTGGAAATCCGTTGGAGGTTCCCAGCAGAGTGTGGCAAATGACACGTCTCCATATAATGTGTCTTGGGAGCCGCTGGCTGACGTGCGCGACTCACTTTATTTCTGGGAAGACGTTGAATGCATCGACCAAGTGTTTGAGTCAATGGTAGCTGTACACTTGTCACATCATATTTTCTTGGATATTTTTTTTTCTTTTTATATTTACGCATTGTTGGAGGGTTGAGTTAAAGTTGAGCGATTGTTTTAGGTTAAAATAAAATATTTTTTGTATTTATTTTGATGCTGCAATACATAAGTTCACAAAGGGTTTTAATGTGTTGGAAAGTCTGTTTGAAAGTGATAATGCATTTATACAGTGTGCACTCATGTTTTGTTTTGTTTTCTTTTAGAAAATTTTGATGGTGTCAAAGAGTCAATGAGCAATTTCAAGTTTTCTTGAGTCTTGGAAGAGGGATTATAGTAATTGCCAATGGTTGTTGATGAAATAACTTGAATGTTTTCATTTTGGTATTTTAAAAATGATTAAAATTTGACCAAATTTATTAAATAAATGATTAATTCAATATTAATTTAACGTTAATCAGTAACTGAGATTTTATTTTATAAAATTTTTATGATTTTTTTCTATTTTTACATATCAAAATATGCTGCGCAGAAGATTTAAAAATTTCATTTTGATAGTGAATAATTCATGTTTGAAAGGAAATTTTAAAAAAAAGACCGGAAACATTCACTGGATTCTCATTTTAGAAACTTAAGAAATGATTGTTACCTGTATTAAATATAAATATCTAAAATTACTTTAATTCTAAAGACATTTTTCTGCTTTTATTCCTACTAAAAAATTCAAACTTACCGATCACATGACAAAAGAAAAATCAATAACTCTAAGGTCTGTCTTGTCTATGCAGATGTATGGAATCCCAGAAGGGGCAACTAGTGTTTTAAAATTGAAAATCCCTTTTGTTGTTCCTTAGGATAATTGTAATAGAAACCTTTTCACCACCAATTTGCAATCTTTTGTTGGTGAAAAAAGTAAATTAAAAAAAAAAACAGAAAATATTTTGTGGATTTGTCAAGAGAAAATATATCCATTATATATGCAAGAGTAGAGAAAAATAAGGGAAAGTGCTAAAACATTTAGTTATAAATATTTATAAAAGAAAAGTGAAAACAGTTGCAATAAAGCAGAGAATTATAAGCAAAGTCAACACTTGCCGGGTGCACCTAACACAATTTCAAGCAATTTTCCTTTTATTTTCCTTTTTAAAATTCAGCTCTTGACACTTATTCGACAATTTCTCTTACTGACACACACACAATTTCCTTTTTCTTCCATAACAACAAATCCCTTTTTCCTGGAATCAAAAGTAAAATTAAAATAAATAAAAAACTTAAAATTCAAACCAACATTTGTACAACTTTTTTTCCCAAAAAGCTTTTTGATGAATATTAAAATGATTTACTGTAAAAGAATTCATTTAACATTCCATTGGTGATTGTGTGAATAAATTCACTGTTGGGAATCCATTCTTGGATTATCATTAGACATTTTCATTTTATGGCTGCCATTTTAGTTTGGAAATGGGATTTAATTTTATTATTTCTTTTTTCAAAAAAATAAATTGTAATTTAAGAGATGAAATAAGTATACACTCAATCATTTTCTACTTCTCCTTAAGGCTTTTTCTAATACCTTTTCTGCGATATAAGTTTTCTCGAGGTTTCCGGCTCGCTTTTAAATAGGCAATAAGGGAAACACACAAGGTATGAAATGCTTTCGTGTTTGCAATAAACTGTTTTGGAAACTAAAACTAAGCAAAACATTTCTTTTAGCATAATCTTAAGAATAAAAAAATAATATATAATTTATAAAGCACATTTTTTTTAAACTCATAAATACTGTTGGCCATATTGAAAATTGTGATTGGCCAATCCAAGTCATGTGATACACAAATGGTAGTTCTACTTAAAACTGGTCTGAGATAGTGGCCGTGTGAGTGACTATTTGTTAAATTAGGTTTTTTGCATAATGATGTTTTGTAAATTGAGTTGTTATAATGGTATTATCTTCTTGAAATTTTCAAAGTAACACATCTTTTTTTATTTGTTGTTGCGCTGATAAATAATTTAAAGTAAAGAAGGGAAAATAATGAGGTTTCTGAGATTTGAAAACATGAGTTGTTAGTCATTTAGAGAGTTGAAATCAACTTATTCCACTGCTGCACAGTAGATGGGGTTGCTTAGAGTGGCCATTATCATTACTGCAAATCACTTTATTCTTTTTTCTCTTTTTCAACACTTTCAACTTTATTTTACTCTTTTGGTAATTGAAGAAAGGCAAATCAATAAATGGAGTAAAGGAAATTATTGTTTAAATGAATTTTGCTAATTAAAACAACAAATTAGAAATACAAAATAGAAATTATTGTCATTCTCAGTTTCTTTTTTAACTTTGTTTACTGTTATGTGGATATACTGTAATGTGTCTATTGGCTTTGAGTAATTGGTGTATGCCATCTGGAACTAATATTTCTTGCAACCAGTAAGATTATTTGTTATTTGCACACATGTTAGATACATTAGCACTAATGACACATATGATTGACTGGTTAAATAAAAAAATGTCCCTTTAAACCAAAAAAGTTTTAAAAAATATTTAGAATATTTAAGGTTTTGGATAGAGATGATAAAAATTTTAAATCTAAATGGATACAAGACCACCAAACCACACATACAAAACCACAACAACATCTTTTCCCTCCTTTCATCCAATGCAATGTTTATTTTGTTGCTGTTGGAGTGTGAAGATTGTGGACTGATGACTACCTGTCATGCTCCATACTAACTTAGACCTGATAAACACTGCATTACCACTTTGATTTACTCATTTCTTTTGTTATTTCACATGAAAATGTTGGCTTGGATAGTAATTACCTTTTTTCTATCTTTTTTTCTTTGCTTAAAATGAGATTTTAAAATGCTTATCGGTTTTATGCTGTTCTTTATTTAAGTTAAAAAATAAAAATTCAACCAAAAAAGAATAGAAAAACAAGAGAAGTGGAAAATGATATGAGAAAAAAAGACTTTTAAAAGATAAAAATTTAAAATGATATATAAAGTAGTTAATCACGGTGTCATGTTGCTTTGTCTTTGTGCCAGATGTTGAATTTCGAAAAGAAAGTTGGTCGAAAAAAGAGGAAAATGTTGCTTGCTGTTGAATTGGTCAGTTAGGCCCGAAAAGTGGCAGAATTTCCGGTAAAAAGGGAGGGAAAAAGTAGTTATGAGAGCTTTTAATGGCGAAGGAATATAGGCAGGAAAAAGTCATTATGAGTGGTTTCACTATTACAATAGGAACTGGAAATTGTCCTTGTACTTAGAAAAGAAGAAAAAGAGATTAAATGGACCGCAGTTGAAATATTTCAAGATTTCCAGCCAATATAATCGCTGTTGTACAACTTTTTACCAACGAGTGTGTTACAATGTGACTGTTATAATGTGCGTATTACATTGTGATTGCAGTTGTGTAGTAACTAACGTAACTGTAACGAGTTACAAAGGGAAAGTAATTTTATTTTCGAATAATTGTGATTGGATTATCGCAACGTACGTTAATGATTACGACGTCGACGTTTATGAGTTGTAAGAAACGAGTTGAAATTGAGCCGTGCAGATTGCATTTAAGGAGCGTAAATTGGATAATAGGTTTGTGTGGCCAGAGGAAATCCAATTGCGAGTTTGTTTTCCACGTAATTTACTCCGCTTAACTCATTTTCCACTCTCGAATGACACATGCACAACACCGAGTGGTCGGACTTGAAACTTTTTTTTTTTTTATTACCCCACATAATTACCAACTTTTCTAGTTACCTGTGGGACACTTATTTTTCTTCTTTGCTCAGTTTCTTTAATGGATTCAAGTGCACTTGTGTTTACAAATCCCAAGTTGTTGCACCAGAATCAAATGATTTACAAAACACAAGGATTTTGGTATTTTGTAAGAAAATTATGCAGAAATGGTTTGCTAAGCTTATTTCCTTCATTTTTAACTACTTTTTCTCTTATATTTTTAATATTAAATATGGTTTTGAATATAGTTTCAGATTCAAAAGTTATTAAGTGCAGAGGGAGTTGAATGCTGCTGTGGCGACATCTGTTGGGTTAAATATAAGTTATACGAGTCAACGACATCTATTGGCAATTTATGCCTAATAGATTCAACCAACTGGTAAGATTTAATAGATAAATAGTAATGGAGTATTAAATTATTTATTTTCCAAACATCTGCGGTTTAAAATAAATAAATATGAGTAAAAAACACTTGAATCCCATTATTTCATTCTCGGAAATGAAATACACAATGTTATTTGCCCTCTTCAAATCAATTTTCTTCACTTTAATGACTAATGTCGTTCTTGCAATTATACTAATTATGTTATTACCTTTTATCCTTTACAGGACACTCGTTCAAATGTTGATATACCTGAAATTCGGACGACAAATGACTTTTCTGACCAAAAACGACGCTTTATACGCAATCGAATTTGGCTACGAATGTGCCGCATTGTCGTATATGATTTTCGAAGGAAAAGCAAACGTCGACGCAATTTGCAAACGATACGAAGAAGCTTTTATTAACAATCGAAATTCGGACGGTTCCTTAACATTCCCGAACTTCGGACGAATTCTCCGACAACGTTTAGGCTACTATTTCTGGCTACAATCGAGAATCGACATAACCCAACACGTGGTCGAACTGAACGAAACACCCGAAACTTTGACCGAATTCTACGAGATTTTATCAACAATTCTCAGTCGACCGATGCCGAGAGATCGTCCGTTGTGGAAGATAAACATTATGCAATTACCCGATCGTTTCGACGGTTTAACGGGCCCACATTACGCCATCTGCGAGAAATATCATCACACTTTGATAACAGGAGCTTCTTACGTGAAAATTTGGCACGAAAAAATATTCGACGAATCTCGTAACGAAGTTGTAAACAACACGAATGTATCGTCGTTAACGAGCCGTTTGACCACGTATTTAGTCGCGCCTCGATTCTTCTTCGAATCGATGCTGTTCAACGACGACAATTCGTTGTCGACGTTTAGTAGAAGTGGGAAAACGATTTTAACCGCATTTTCGACACCGATTACTCTCGATCGTCTTAAACCGATTCGTGAATCGACTAAAGCAACCGTCAACGACATTGTTTTATCCTGCTTGGCTTTTGCGCTCAGATGTCATTTTATACGTGAAAATGTGCCGATTCCTTGGAAAATACGACAAGTTATTCCTCATTCGGTCCAAGTGGACAAAGTGAGTCACGCGTTCAATTTTCTACCCACGGGAGAGATGACGGCGGTCGACAGACTTCGACTCACGAAAGGACACATGGATAAATTGAAGGGGTTGAATTTGTTTGCTTTTACTTATTTTTTTATTCATTTATTCCCAAATGTTTTACCTGGGTTTTTAGTTAATAAGATATTAATGGGGTCGCATCATACGGTTGATATTTCCAATTGGTTCGGGTTTGGTGAACGAGTCACTTTCTTTAAATCACACATTGTTGATGCTGGAGGTTTTACTACTTTGACACCATCTGTTGGTATGTTAATTTATTCATTTATTGACACTTATTTTTATTTAATTTTTTTTTTTTTTTTCAGGTTTGTACATCGCATTTGCATCTTTAAATGGTAAAATCGTCTTGTCCGCATCGGCCGACACAGCAGTTGTTCGAAATCGAAATTTGCTTCGGACAATTCTCGAAGAGACCGTAATTGGATTCGCTGAGTTGGAGAAAGAACTTGGCATCAACAATTAATGGAATCAACACGGAAGAAATTAATTATAACACAATAGTAAATAAGGAAAAAATTAATTTCTTATCGATTAAAATTATCTTTTGGAAATTATTTTTTGTTCTTTAGTAACAGATAAACATGTGGTTTTAATTGTTTAAATATTGAAATTTTAATTTCAAATCATTCAAACATTTGAAAACAAAAATGATGTTACGATTTTTTAAATTATTTATTTTCAGTTTAATTTTTTATTTATTGTTTATATTTGTTTTACCATTTTTATTTCTATTTCTTTTCTACCGAATTTTTGTACAGTTTTTACTACGATTTCAATTCGGTTCCGAATTCATATTTCTTTCGGTCACAGATGCTCTTTACGCCATCGAATTTGGATACGAATGTTCGTACGCGACTTTTCTACTACTCAAAGGCCATTACGACATCGACGCGATCCGACGACGATACCAAACCCGAATTATCGCAACTCGAAAATTCCCCAAATTCAACCAAAAACTTTGCGACAAATTCGGTTACTATTTTTGGTTGCCCGCAATCGCTCGTGTCGAACATCACGTGCAAATCGAAGACGAAATCCCGACAAATTGGCTCGAAACGAACGAAATATTCGCTCGACTTCTCCGACAACCTTTGCGAAGAGACCGACCGCTTTGGCTCGTGACGATTGTACAATTACCCGACAATTTCGAAAATCTTTCGGGCCGGCATTACGTATTATTCGAAAAATGCCACCACACTTTATCGAGCGGTGTCGGACTGGTGAAGAGATGGTCGGAAAATCTAATCGACGAACCTTTTCAAGTGAAATTGAAAATTCGACAAAATTCTTTAATCGAAAAACTCAAATCGATTTTCCTCGCACCCGGATTCTATTTAGACATTTTAACGAGCAAAGACGACAATCGATTGTCGACATTCGAAAGAAGTGCGAAAACGATCGTGTCGCATTCGACTCCGATTCGACTCGAGCGATTCGAAGCGATTCGTATCGCGACCAAAACCACTTTAAACGACATTATTTTATCGTGTATCGGATCTGCGTTACG
>JAQFZU010000105.1:0-50426 GCA_034696185.1 Henia vesuviana
TTATTATTTTGTAAAAAAAAAAAAAAAAAAAAAAAAAAAAATTTGTATAAATATTCAGTAATGAATGTTTGCGATGCAGTGAAATGACAGTCTCAAAGCCATTTAAATGGAATTCAGAAAATGTTTTTAAATTTTAAGTTATTAAAAAAACAAAAAACAACTTTTTAAAATCTTTACCTTCATCAAGGCCCTTTTAGTCATTTTCTGGTTAACTTCAGGTCTGTTCATTATGTTCTTAGCTCTGTGGGCATAGTCAAGAGTGCTGAGTGTCTCTTCTAGATTACAAGATGCAGGAGAGATGGTCGCGATGATTGATGTCTTTGTCCGACCTCCCAAAGAATCTTGGAGTAATCTCGTTAATTTGCTCTCCCTGAAATTTGATTTAAATTGATTTAAATTTGATTTAAATTTAAATTTATTCTAAACTGTTCTAAAATTAAATAATACCTGTAAGGGACGTGAGGTGCTTTTTCAACAAGTGCCATTATCACACGACCCAATGTTAAAAGACTTTGATTAATATTTCCAGCTTCTCGAGCACGTTTGTCGACTGCTCCCGAACGTCCGATATTTTCACTTCCAGCCAAATCCACCAAGTTTAATTTGCCAGTTTTTAATAATTCCTCACCATCAACTGTGTTCTCTTTGATGTGGATTGTGACGGAAAATACCGAATGAGATCGACTGAAATGTGAGAGTAAAATTTTAATTTTAAAACGATAAAAATTGTTTTATTAAGACCTGGAATGTGCGTTCATTAGAGTTGATGCAGTTTTTCTCTTTTCAGATCCTCGATTTAAAATTTCGTATACGTCATCTATATTCTGTACAAATACTTCTTCCAAACCTTGGATTATTACCGAACCCTTAATTTAAAAAAAAATAATTTATTCCTTAATTTTGTGATGAAATTCTCTATATATTTAAATCTTTACTTTGCGAGCTGGATCTTCAAACAACCGTAATTTCGATGTGTCATCACATGGGCTTAATAAATCAAATAATTCTTCATTGTATAATTCAAGGTACGAAACTCTAACAGAATATTCAACATCTTGGTTCCCTAATTCTTCGAACAAATGGTGAAGACATCGAGGAATAATACCAGCCAATGGCTCCTTAAAAATATTATAAACTTTTTATCAAACAATAAAATGTCGAAAATAATGTTTACTTCTTCCCAACTTGCACCATTTTTGGGGTCTTTTTCACCCTCCATTGTGAATGTTTTACCAGTACCCGTCTGTCCATAGCTAAAAAGAATTTAAAATTATTTTGTAAAATTCTGTACAAAGTGAGTTATACTCACGCAAACACGGTGCAATTGTACCCCGTAAGTACTTCATCTAAAAGTGGCTGTACAACTGTTTTGTAAACGTCGACTTGTTTGGCCAACGGTGGAAATACTTTGTCGAATGTAAATGTCTTCGCATAAGCTTTTTCAGTTTGTCTTTCTCTTACTGTAATTTCTCTTTTGTCAGCATTAACGTCCACAACCGAATAGCCATTATGCTTTCTCTCTTGCGAGTTTAATGGCCTAAAATTTAAATAAAAATTATCACAGATTTAGTGCTTGGTTAGAACATCTTTACCTGCACCGGACAAAGACTTGTATGTTTTGGTTTTTCTCTTTTTCCTTCTTATTTTCTCTTTTATAGTACGTCGAATTAGGTGTTAAGTCCATCACGATGTCGTCCTCAAAACCGAAATCTCTGAATAATAAAACGGCCTACTACAACAACCTAAATTGCACACCAGTCTTGTCTCAGATGCAGATGTTCAGCCTATAAAAGTCACGCGAAGTTTAAAATTTAACGCTCGCGTTTTAGCTTTTGAAATTGACTGTTTGAAGCGTCTAACCAATGACTGGCAACTATTCCATTGACGTCATCTCTGAGCAATTCAATTATCCACATTGGTTGATTTTTGACGTATTATTACTTGCAAATATTTACTTTTTAAAGCATATAAGCAAACTTAAAAATATTATTGTGATGATATGTTGCGTAAGAAAAATAACATTGTTGAAAAAAAGTTTATTAATTTATATTAATTAGTTGCTGGCCTAAATGTGATTGGTTGAAAATCATAGTTACAAATGGCGCCTTTCAAAACTACTCCTTCCAAAGGCAACCAAAGTCGTGATACGGCAAAATGGAAAAAAGAAGAATTTGATTAGGATGAATTAGTTCCGTATTTTGAATTTATAGTTTTCACAGCTGGTTTAAGATCCAGACATTGTACCGCCACGTAAAATGCCTAACAGGCATCGTTATTTGTTGACTGATTCTGTGACTAGGCTACCAGATGCTCAAATAACGGAATTTATAAAATTATTACTCGCATTGTCGAGTGGATAATGAAGATAAAAGAAAAGAATATGCTGGTCTCTCTCTCGAAGTATGAAATAACTGAACTTTTTTTTGTAAAATGTTTTTATGAAATCCTTTTCTTAGCGCCTGTGTGAAGTATTTGGCATTACCTCAATTGAAAAGACAGATGTCCATTGAGTAAAGAGCTGCCGTCGGAGGAACCTGGAGTATCCCTTAGAAGAATTGCGACACCGTCTACTCTACGTGCGAAGACAAACTCGTGTACAAGTTCAGGTACGTATTAAGTGATTTGAAAATTACTTAATATATTTTTAATATTTTTTGAATTTAGGTTGATATAAAAAGCATCACGTGTTTTTATAACAACTGCCACTGCATACATTGCAAACGATGATTTATTCCGAGATTTTTTTCAATTTGTCTGACAGATTCCAATATGCATTTCACATGTAACTGAAAATTTACTGTCCGGTTTGAGTTTATCTTATTTTTTTTTAATAATCTTTTTTACTTAAGTAATTTTTGTAATTATTTGGAAACGAATGTGCATTTTTTATATTACTTAAATTGTTTAAAACTTGTAAATTAGATTTTAAATTTATTTTTCTGAAAATTTTACATAATAAAGTTATTTTGTTTATTTTTTTTTTAAAAAGTACACATTTTTATTTTTTAGAATAATACATATAATATACCCTAAAATTACTATTAAGTTATAAAAAAAAAGTTAAGATAAACATTATGCAGTTGAGTTTTTAGAGACCAAAGGTTTGCGTTCCTTTGCTCTTAATTTTGGTTTTTTCGATTCGATGTTTTTCACTTTAGCTTTTGGACGCGATTTCAGTTTCAAGTTTTCTTTTACCTCCTCACCCTAATAAAAATTTTTATTTTAAAATTTTTTGCTTTTGATTTTAGTGAAAACATACTTTGTCAGTAAAATCACCACTAGTAATTGATAAATCCGTTAATCTGTTACTCGATGATGATATACTTCCCTAACATCGATAATTATGTAAAAAAAACTATTGAAAAAAATTTAAAAAGTCTTACTTTATCAGAATCATCGGATGGCAATGGCAATGAGATCGCATGAATGATATCAGATTGTTGAATACGATAACGTTGAACAAGTACATCGCGAGGGGAAGTTGCTTCCAAATCTCTCGGGAAAGGAAAATTTTTTCTATGAGGACTAGTTCCTAGAATAAAATAAATTAATTTAATATTTTATTAAATATTTTTATTTACCTGTTGATTCATATTGCCTTAAGTCGTGTTGAAAATAACGATTTACATCTTCTCGCATCTGATTAAAATCTTGAATCATGATAACGGATGAATCTTCGATAATAACACACTGACGGGATATTTGCTCTTGGTATTCCTGCGCTTGAGTTTGAATCGTAGTTTGTTGAGTTTCAAGTAAATCTTCTAATTTGTTACTTGAAACTCTGAAATCTTGTTTCAAAGCTTCGATTTGCCTCTGCAACGAGTCCAAGTTACTAGCAATTGTCTTTGAATGATCGCGTAAACCTGTTTCAACAGCTGCAGTCTGCCTATCCAAATCCTAGTAATGTTTTTTAGTAGTTTTGAAACCTTATAAAAAATCAATTGAACGTACCATTATACTTTTCCTACCCTTGTCATTCATTTCCGATTTCAAATCTTCAATCTTTTTCTGCAAATTGTATTTTTTCGCGTTCAGCTATCAAAAATGATAATTTAAACTTAATAACTATAAAGAAACAAGACTAATGTATACCGCCTCTGCATTTTCTTGATTGATTTCCATAGTACTACGGACTCCGTCAATAGCACTTGACTGATAGTTATTTACAGTTTTTCTTAAGTCAGTTGTAAATCTATAAAATAAAAAATATTTTATTTAGAGTTTTATTAACAAAGGTAAGGAAAGTTACGCTTCAGTATTAGATGTCATCAAATCTGAGCCTTGGTTGTATTCTTGCTGAGTTGTACCAAGCTACAAAACAATTATAATTAAATAAAGCTATAAAATATTTTAAGTGATCATTTACAGCCTCCAGTGACACATTGGTTTCCTCGGAGAAACTTTTTATTTGCTTTATCATTAGATCTATCTCTTTTTTCAGCATCTCAGCTTGCATTACATGAGCCTGAAGCAACCCAATATAATTAATTTCTACTAAAAGCTTAAAAGTTCAATTACATTTTCTCTATTCTCGTTTATTCGTTTTAACTCGGACATTTGCCTTTTCATTAATTCGTTTTCTTGAAGCTGTTTATCACTGTAGCTCTTAGATTCCTGGCTATATTTGTCTATGGCATCAATTATCAATGTGGAGCAACTTCTTATCGACGATTCGTGAGACTCCAACTGCAATTAACAAAAGGTTTAAATAAAAATAAAACTTCAATATATATTTTCTTCTGATACCTTGGTTTGCAAATCGGTATTTGATTTTCTGGAAATAGCTGATAGTTCGTTCAACATATTGGCAATAATACCAAGGTCAGAAAAACATTTCTTTTCTTGTTGATTGTGATGATCCAAAGTTGCAGCCTAAGAAATTTCCATTATTAAAAATTAATTTTTTTAAACTGAATTAATCCACCTTCAAATGCCGACTTAAATCGATTAAAACATCTGTAGCCTGCTGACTTTTTTCGGCTTGAGTGTGTACAGATTTCAGGTTGTCATCTAATTTGTTTAAGTGGTTGGATACCGTAGTAGTCATTAATTCAGTGAGCACACTTAAATCGCCACTTTGTTTCGAGGTTTTTTTATCTTTAAAATGATAAAATTCCAAATTTAATTTTAAAATAATTTAAATTTTTTTTAAATTACTAATGTTTTCATGGAGATCCAAACAAAACGCTTTCGAGTCAAATGTAAACCGTTTGATGTTATCCGATAATTGACTCATGCTGTATTCTTGGCGTGAATGAAATCTCCGTGAATTTTCATCATTTTGAGATTCAACATCTCGTTTATGTTCCAACTTCACATGAAGTCCATTTACATCGGAAACGGCGATGTCGGCTGTTTTAATAATCTAAAATTTTTTTTTAAATAATCTGTTTTTTTTTTTTAATTTTTTTTATGTACTAACTGAATGTGCTTGATCCGATAAAAGTTCTTCTTTTTTAATGTGTTCTGAAACGATGTATTTTTGTTCGTTGCATTCCTGAATTTTTTCAGCCAATTGCTAGGCGAGCAAAAAGATATCGTAAACAATTATTAAATCATTACTTTTGAATTTAACTACCTTCCGTGCACAATTTAACGAAGATTTAGTTTGAATTAAATTCTTTTCAGTAATTTGTAAATTAGTCGATGTCGTCTCCAATTCTCTTTTAGTATTTTCAAATAACTCATTAACCTAAAACAGTAAAAGTAAATACAACCTATAAATAGAAGTTAATTGCAATTGACTTACTCGTAATATTTCTGCATCCAAATGCTCGATTTTAGCAATCTTTTCGATCATATCCTTAGATGACTGAAGAATTTGGGCTTCCATAGCTCTGTAGTTCGATTCATCTATAATAAATCCATTTTTCTCTCTAGCGGCTACCAAATCTCTTCTCAATCGTTCATTTTCGGCAATGTATTCCTACAAAGAGAACCAAAACACGATAAATCTAACTAAACCCACGCAACAATTTATAACTAAGGGGAAACAGAGGGCTTCGCCCCAACACCAAAATAAGCCAATGATTTATGACCATTTGAGAGAGGAATAGCCGGAATTCAAATGAAAACAAGACAAATTAAGCCAATCACTCATGAAATCATTTGACAAAATATTTAAAACGCATAAAAAAGATTCACCTTCGACTTCATAAGTAAATGCAACACAAAATGGACGAGTAAACTAAATATTGTCCAAGTACATAATGTGATAGATGTAATGGCCATCAAAAGTTTTGAAAAAATTTAAGTAATTTAAAAAGTACTTATTCACACAAGTCACTGTTACTAAACATTCCTTCTCCTGTCTGTTTTCATGTGTCGATCCAGATGACAAAGTTAGATAAACTGATGATCAGAAAACACAACCTCCTGCTATGAGTCAGTAAATTAAGAGGGGGGAAAAGAAAAAAATTAAAAATAAAAAAAGTAAAAAAAATAAAATCTTATTGTTTTGCCAGCAGCATCCCACTCAAATTTAATACGATCGCAAGGCTGAAGTTAAAAGTTAAACTGGTTAGATATAGTACTAGAACCCGCCCTTATTAATGTGGAGGTCGTTTCCATCAGGGAAAAACAGCAGGTGCCAAGGGAGTTATAAAGTACTGCCTTCTAAAACATTGCCTTTTCTATATTTAACTGTTATTCATGATTTTACTGACAGACAACCCTTTTTGAGTTTCTAGGCTTTGTTTTCAGTGCCAGTGTCGCAGATGTACCCTATTTTTAAAGACATTGTCAAGTCCAAGTTTAATTGAAATTAATATTAATATCTATAATAAAAAAATCACAATTCAGCTCGTTAATTGTTTAAGCAAAATATTAATGATTTCTCTTAAAAACTATTTTTAGATTTATTTTACATCAATTTGGAAATTTTATATTTAAATAAATTTAAAAAATTATTTTTTTGAATATCAGTTTTAGAAATTACGTATTCTGTTATCGTCTTTTATATTGTAAAAAAAAAAAAGAATTCTATAAATATTCAGCAATGAATGTTTGAGATGCATTGAAATAACATTTATTAAAAATATTAAGAATATTTTTTAAAAAATTTTAAATTGTAAAAAAAAAACAATTGAAATTTTTTTAATCTAAACTTACCTTAATCAAGGCCTTTTTAGTCATTTTCTGGTTTACTTCGGGCATATTCATTATGTTCTTAGCTCTGTGGTCATAGTCAAGAGTGCTGAGTGTATCTTCTAGATTTACAAGATTTAGGCGAGATAGTGGCGAAGATCGATGTTTTTGTCCAGTCTCCCAAATAATCTTTGAGTAGTTTCGTTAATTTGCCTCCCTGCAATTTCATTTAAGCTTTATTTATTCCAAAATGTTCTGCAATTAAATTATACCTGTACGGAACATGAGGTGCTTTTTCTTTTTCTTTCAGACTTTAATTAATATTTACAGCTTCTCGAGCACGTTTGTCTACTGCTCCCAAAACGTCCGATATTTTCACTGCCAGCCAAATCCACCATGTTTAATTTACCAGTTTTTAATAATTCTACCCATGACGGAAAAAACTTAATGAGATCTACTGAAAAATAAGTAAAATTTTAATTTTAAAACGGAAAAAATC
Source organism: Henia vesuviana (assembly GCA_034696185.1). NCBI lineage: Eukaryota > Metazoa > Arthropoda > Chilopoda > Geophilomorpha > Dignathodontidae > Henia > Henia vesuviana. The sequence continues at coordinate 7,589 of JAQFZU010000105.1, forward strand.
AGTATTAATAAGACCTGGAATGTGCATTCATTATAGTTGATGTAGTTTTTCTCTTTTCAGATATTCGATTTAAAATTTCGTATACATTTTCTCTATTCTGCACAAATACTTCTTCCAAACCTTCGATTATTATCGAACCCTTAATTTAAAAAAAAATTATTCGTTAATGTTTTGATGAAAAAGTTCTTTATATATTTATATATTTATATATATTTATGAAAAAGTTCTTTATTTACTTTGCGAGTTAAATCTTCAAACAATTGTAATTTCAAAACATCTTCACATTACAATAAATCAAATAATTCTTCATTGTATAATTCAAGGTATAAAACGTTAACGGAATATTAAAGATTTTGATTCCCTAATTCTTCGAATAAGTAGTGAAGATGTTAAGGAATAATAAACGCCAATGGCTCCTTAAAAATATTTCAACTTTTTAACAAATAATAAAATGTCGAAATTAATATTTACATCTCCCCATCTTCCACCATCTTTGAGGTCTTTTTCATCCTTCTTAGTAAACCCATACCCGTCTGTCCATAACTAAAACAAATTTAATTTAAAATTATTTAATTATTTAATAAAATTCCTACAAAAGTGAATTACACGCTTTTCAAACTTCAATCGTGTTTGATTGAAGTTGAACCAATGAGCGGCAAGTGCTGCACTAACGTGATTTTCAAAGCAATTTAGGCTTTGCATTTTAGTTGAATTTTAAATTTCGTAAGTTTTCTTGCCATAAACATTTGCCCAGGTGCAAACAACAGTAGATACACTCCAATTTTTAAAAAATCTGGTGTGCCTTTGCTTTTTAGTTCACTATGGTTTTCGGGGCAGATCATGCTCTCAGAGTACTCTCTTGAGTAGGTTTTGAACACTCCCATTTATTTTAAAACAAAAAGATAAATTTTTAAAATATTACTGTAAACATTTGTTTCGTATTAAAAATAACATTGTTTATAATTATCACATTATGATTGATTCTGTGACTGAATTGAGATCATTTTATTAAATTACTTGGTGGCCGAACTGTGATTGGTTGAAAATTGTTGTTACAAATGGCACCTTTCGAAACTAGTCCTTCCAAAGACAAGGAGAGTCGAGATAGGGCGAAAAAGCAAGAACAAGAATTTGATGAGGATAAACTAGATTGGATACAATTAAGAAAGGAGATTAATGTCGGTGCGCCGCAAGCAGAAGGGTTGAGAGAAAAAATTATAAGAAAAAACAGAGAAAATCCGTTTGTACCCATTGGTATCTATCAAAACATTCATTATTTTAACTAAGAGATAATTAATTCCATTTTTAATTTTAGGCTGTTTCGCCACGGCAGGGGTATTAAGTTACGGCTTATGGTGTATGAGGACAGGACAAATAAAAAAATCACAATTAATGATGAGAATGCGAGTAATAGCTCAGGGACTGACAGTTGGAGCACTTTTGATTGGTGTTGCAATGGCTTCAATGAAAAAAACTGATAACAAAACATCTACCTAAACGTTTTAAACATTTAATAAATGTTTAAATGTGTGATGAAGAAACTAAATTATGAAATGTAATATATATTTAATGGTGAAAATTAGAATAAATAGTCAACTGAATCTTTTACTGTTAAAAATTAAGGTAATACATAAATATATATTTTAATAGGCAATCGCCATATCGTTTTCTTAGGTAAAGAAAAATGTTTTAATCAAACAATTGGCAAGTTACCATAGTGCCAATGTTTATTTCTATTTTTCTAAAATATATATATAAGTAGTGAAACACAAAAGAAAATAATTAATATTAATATTTACATGTGTTGTAAATGGTAATAATATTCAATTTGAAGATTTTTGTAAGTTTATATAAAAGCGTCTAAACGTACAATCATTTTAATTACATAATTTTTACAGATTTATATTAACAGATCCGCATAGAGTTTAATAGACCAATACAGAAAATGCACAAAGGTAAAAGCAATATAGCAAAGTGTAATGTTTTTAATTTGCCTAATGATTTTTTTCTTTTTTTATATATTTAAATTTGTACAATAGAAGAAACACGTTTTAATTAAAGTTAAGTCAAAATTAAATTTTTTAAACATTATTTAATCAAGTCGAAAAAAATTCTTAAAGGCATTTTTACATTATAGACACGGAGCATTAAACCTTCTTTTATATTTCTTAAGTAACTAATGTTTTTTGCTTATTAACTCGTTTAATTAGTTTATACTGTACATTTGGGATGTAAACAGAGAAAAGAAATGAAGATAATGCAAGTTACGCTTCAGTATTAATTAGATGTCATCAAATCCGAGCCTTGATTGTATTCGTGCAGAGTTGTACCAAGCTATAAAAAAATTATAATTAAAACAATTCAACAAAGTTTAAATACTTAAAATTTAACGCCAGCGTTTGCGCCTTTCAAAATTGTTTCGTTGAACCAATGAGCGCTAAGCCGCTAACTGTTTCATTGACGTATTTTTAGAGCAATTTATTTATCCACATAGGTTGAGTCTTGACGTATTATCATTTACAAATATTTATTTTAACGCGTATAAAATATTACTGTAATTTCATGTTTCGTATTAAAAATAACATTATTAATAATAATGTTCATCAATTTATGATTGAAAATTCAGATCAATTTATTTAAATTAGTTGCTGGCCGAAAGGTGATTGGTTGAAAATCATATGGTTACAAATGGCGCCTTACGAAACTAGAGTCTTTTCAAAAATAAGTAAAGTCGAGATAAGGCGAAAAAGAAAAAAGAAGAATTTGATTGGATACAATTAAGAAAGGAGATTAATATCTCGGTGCGACGCAACCAGAAGGGTTGAGAGAAAAATTATAAGAAAAACCAGAGAAAATTCATTTGCACCCGTTGGTATCTATCAAAACATTTATTAATTTAAATAAGAAAATGAATTTCATTTTTAATTTTAGGCTGTTTCGCCACGGCAGAGTTACGGCTTAGGGTATATGAAGACAGGACAAATCAGAAAATCACAATTAATAATGAGAATGCGAATAGTAGCTCAGGGAATGACTCTTGGAGCACTTTTGATTGGAGTTGCTATTGCTTCTTATGAAAATGTGTGATTAAGAAATGAAATTATGAACTGTAATATACATTTAATGGTGAAAATTTGTAGAAATAATCTACTGAATCTATTATTGTTAAAAAATAAGGTAAAACAAAAATACTTCAATAAGCAATCGCCACTTACCTATCGTTATCGTAAGTAAAGAAAAATATTTTAGCATATTAAGTCAGTATCAATTGGTAAGTTGCCGTAGGTATATTTGGTTTTTTCTTTTCTGCAAGTGGTGTTGAAAATTCACTTTCAATTCTGAAAGGTGACTTTGACTGCACCTACAAATTAAAATGCAAATAAAAACCAACTTTTAAAAATGATATATTACAACATGCCAATGTTTATTTATATTTTTCTAAAATATAAAGAATTAGTGAAACATACAAAAAAAAATTTACATTTATGTTGTAAATGGTAATAATATTCGATTTGAAGATTTTTGTAAGTTTATTCGAAAGCGTCTATATGTACAATCATTTTAATTACATAATTTTTAAAGATTTATATTAACAGAGATCTGCATAGAGTTTAATAGGCCAATACAGAAAATGCACAAAGGTAAAAGCAAGTATTTGGACCCATTAGAATATACATTTAACGAAAAATACTTAAATCTATGGAATATGAAGAAATATTTCATTAATTAGTTTTCTTAGTAAAATTAAATCAAAATGTTTTGTCCTAAAATTAGACTTGAGCACTGAGGACTCCTTAAAGTTTAAAGGAGATGGTTTTGATATGTTTGGATTAATTTTTCTCTTTTTATAATATAGCAAAATGTAATGCTATTTAATTCACCTAAATGATTTCTTTTTTTTCTCATTTATATATTTAAATTTGTAAATTTAAATGACTAAAATTCGCGAGAATATGTTTAAGTCAAAAGAGAAAATTTGTTATAATGAAGAAGTTAAAATAAATAAGGAGAAATTTGGGCTTATCGATATCTTAACTTTCTAAATTTGGTTAAAAGGAATTAAAAATCCTAAATATTATTTTTGTATGAATGTAAGACACTTGCAGTTTCATAGAGTTTCAAAGACCATCATTCCACGAGTAATGCATTCGTCCTAGAAATAAATGAAAAGTAAATAAACATTAATTTTTAATTTCTTCGCTTAGCAGAAGCTGAATAAATAAATAACTGAAATATACGGCGACAGTTATAATTATTAAAAAACAATTTGCAGCAGTTTTCAAACTTGCACGGATTTATTTAATAGAATATTTCTTTGTTATTAAAATAATATTCTTTCACTGAAATTTTTTTCTTTTTTATTTGATCTTGTAAAATGAATCAATTTTAGTTCCCACGGTTTTCTACAGTAAACATTTAATAATTAATTTGACTAGAATTGAATTGTGGGCGTTGAAAAGATAATTCTTTCTACGGCAAAATCAAATTTATATATATTTTTTTCTTTTATATTAATTCCTGTTAGTGTGAGTCTGTTTAAGTGTCATTTAAGTTTTATTTTACCTTTAAAAGATTAAACTTAAAAGCAAGAGATTAAAACGTATCATAAGAAAAGCAAAGTATAGAAAACAGAAAGTGAACCGTGACAAGGTGATTTAGAAATAAGTGACAAACGATCTGATTTTCGCTTGGTTAAATCGATCAATAAAACTCCTGAAATCGGTCCAAATTTTTATCGCATAATATTTTATACGCAGTTATAGTGCAAAGCTGTTAAATACTTCTGATTATTCATACTGAAAATGGCGAATCCAGTTATTTTTAATGCAAAATTAATATACTTACACTGTGGAAAACAATCTGTGCCGTAATTAACAATAAGAGTATTAACATATTAGACAGCAGAAGTTTAATATTTTTTGTTACATTTTACCGAATAGATTAATTGGCCATGAAAGTTGTATGCATTATTAAATATACAATTTCCGTGCCAGAAGACATCTACTTAATAAGTTAGGAAATTTTTTGGCAAAATAAAACTTTCATATTTCTATCCATAATTTATTAGTTTTTTGAAAACAATTTTTACACACAATACTCGGAAATCATTTTTATGGAAGGTCGAAATGACTTTTTTTAAAAATTTAGATGTTGTTATGCAAATAGAAAGTCTTTTCTTTACCAAATCGTGACAATTTTAAAATTCAGCGTCTTACGCCACATAAAGACAGGAATAAAAATATTGATTTGCCCCTTAAATTACGCGAATAAATCATACACATTTTGTGTAATTTGTTACAAACAAGTGAGAGCGCTCACAATTACCGAAAGAAGAGAAATTGATCAATTTCAATCGAATTTCATTTTGTAAGTGCCAACTCCTCTAGTAATCTCACGTCGTTAAGAACGTGAGAATTGGAGGATCTCGGAATGAGATGAGGAGTAAAAAAAAAAATTCATTCTCTTCCCCTTATAAACTTATCCAACATTTTTTTGCCAATTTATTGGAAGAAATAAAGTAAAAAAAAGATTTGCAACTTCAACTCAATGTTTTCAATTTATTTTAAATTGTCACATTACCTGCAAACAAGAATCTAGAAATTCCTCAATGGTGATGATCCCGTCTCGATTGAGATCCATTTTCTGAAATTAATTACATGCCGAACAAATGCAATTAATTTTATTTCTTATTATTATTACCGGGAAGACCTTCTCAACGTGATCACGGGCAGTGCGATCGTGGACTTGCACAGCTTGGCCCATCATGGCGTAGATAGAGGAAATTATCTCCTGCAATTCCTGTTTGGTGACGTATCCATCTTTGTTTATATCGTACAGACTGAATGTCCATCGGATTTTTTCGTCCATGCTCCCTCGTACAATTACTGACAATGTTGACAATAGCTCCTGAAAGAAGAGAAAATGGAACAAGTTCATTACTGCGCTCGTTTGTCTCTGTGGAATTGGTTGAAAGAGATCCTTGTAAATCAGATAAAATTAACTTTGTCCAAACTTATAATTGAAACGAAAGTATCGAAAGTTCAAACTTTTAATGCTAAGGTTTGCTTTCCAAAGGATTTGAGTTTTTTAAGTTTTTTTCTTGGCAGTATTGACGTCAGAATTCGAAAGTAAAAAGAATCAATAACCTAAAGAAGAACACATTTAGCAGCTTAAATGTACTTGCAACAAGAAAATGAGCTTTTAAAATATATAAAACCATTTTAATAATACTTTTCGTGTTTTTACGCGATGTATAAAATGGGAGAGAAAAAAGGTCAAATTTCATTCGCTAAATTTAAGCACGAACAATGGAGCAGCTTAGAGCTATGAAATCCTGTGCTTTGAAATTGCATTTCCTTTACGACTGGGAGTTCAGTTTGGTAATGCAAGATAACAAGTCACTTGCTGCAAATTTCACTTTAAGTCCAACGTAATTACACGTAATAGAAACATTTATCAACTGCTCAATTTGCAATTACTTTGCAATTACTGGGAGTTGCAATTTCGTCTTGTCAACACCATTTTAAACGGACACGAGTTTGAAATTTAAACAATACATGAAAATAGCAAAGAAAATTGATCACCTCAAAGTTGACACATCCATTTTGCGTTTTATCCAAAGCATTGAACACATGGTGAGCGTAAGGTCTGGCATCTATACAAAAGCGAATCAATATTTAAACGTCATTCAAAAACATCTAATTCGAAACGTCGAGCGCGACGCGAACAAGCAGTTACATTTTAAATTAGATAAAAATGTTAGACAAGGTTTTCAAATTTAGTTTTAGCTACAAAACAATCACACGGTCATTCATTCAAAGCGGGAAATTTTAAAGGTAATTAAAAATTTAAGCTTTTAACGCTTCAATTCTTTTATTAGTTGTACTTGATGTCCTTTACTTGACCCTATGTGATATTCAAAACAACACTTTCATTTTTCAATAAAAATTGCAATAAATTATGCGCACTTTGCATAAATAGATTTTTAAATGAAGCAAAACTTTTATGAATGCAATAAACACATAAGGTTAATAAACATAACAGATTTATATAGTTTCATAAAAATGAAAATTTTCATTCCACGTGCTTTAATTCTCTCAAACTTACCACCGAGCGGAAAGAATTGGCCGTAGATTTCTTTAAAAGTTTCTTCGTCTATGGTTCCAGAAGGGCATTCCTGTAGATATAAAGTAGGAAAAATAAAAAAAATGCAGTCTTTTGTAATAATAAAAAAAAACATTTAGCAAATGGTTCATGTCCCACGAACAAAAGCGCTCATGCAGTTGAGATGATGAATTTAATGCAGAACGTTCCATTAAAAAAATAAGTTAATTAAAGGAGAAAATCTTTTAACTTTCAACTAATTTTAAATTAATTATTGATTTTCTCATTACATTAAAATTCTTAATATATATTCTAACTTTAAAAAAATTGTTTCAGTTTTAAAAAACTTGAATTTCTTTCGAGCTTAAAAATGCTATTGGCATTCCTCGTGTCATTTTTGTACTTTTTCGACTCAATGCCAATGTTCTTATCTTTTGAATACAAAATTTCATATCGGAAGTCAAAAAATGAAAAAAGGTCTTTTGAATGGCTTGACAAGTATTAGTAGACAACTTATAAAAAATAGAAAATCAATTCTTCACTCAATAAAAAAATTTCATCTCACCTGTACAGACTACATCGAAAGATTATAATAAATGATGCGTAAATTCAAAAGAAAATTTCATATAAGCAGCTTAGAAATAAATATAAATCAAAAAATGCGCATATTCAACCCCGCATACATAGCGACTTAAACAATAGCAATATCATTTGAATATTTCATAAAACTGTTATTGGATTGCACATTACAAACTGAATAAAAGTATAAATTCGAGATAAGAAAATCTCGGTTATTGGTCGCAAACGGCATTTTGATGCACTCGGGGGAGTAGATTAAGGCAAAATTTGTTGCTGCGGCAGCTAATAAAAGAAAGGAAAGTTATTGCACGAATTATTGTCTCAGAAAGTCAGAATTAAATGAAACCGATTCTAGAGAAATGCGAGAGAAAAGAGAGTGAAAAGCGTCGCAAATTGTAGCTCTTAGTTTTCTCTTTACAGGAAAGTGTCTTCTGTTCCCTCGTTTCACATAAAATAAATCAATGTTATGTGTAGAAAACTCTTACATCAGTAACAAAAGCCGCCTGCTTTCTTTACCTCCAATTCTCTGTCTGAGCGTGAAATTTAGAGTTCTAACTTTCACCATTGGGAGGCCAAGATGACTCCCGAGGGAATCCTCTACGAGAATTTACTCCAGATGCACCTGACCTACATAGCTGAGTAACGAATCGGGCCAATGGAGGTGTAAAAATGTAACTACACAGTTTTATATCTCAGGTGAAGATAAACGAAAAAATAAATGAAAGTTAGAATTATTTTTATAATTTTGTCCAGTAGAATAGAATTTTGAATGGAAATGGCATTGCGACTGTGAATAAATTTTTATACGCTCGACTTATTTGCTATTTTTATCAACTTCTGTGCCAAATTGCTCTGTGTATCTGCTTCCCCGGCAGTCTACAACAGTAGAAAATTGCGATATTTTGCGGGGCGATTTTGGCAAAGTGAACAACAGAAGAAACACGTTTTAGTTAAAGTTGACTGCAAAATTGAATTTTCTTCAACAATACTTAATCAAGCCGAAAAAATTCTTAAAGGCATTTTTCAATTATAGACACGTAGCATTAAAACCTTTTATTACATTTCTTAAGTAACCGATATTTTTTGCTTATTTAGTTAGTTTATACTGCACATAAACATCCATTTTGTAAATTAAATTTCTTTCCGAAACTAAAAGAAAATTTTACCTTTGGGATATAAACAAAGAAATGAAATATAAAAAACAAGCATAAAAATACAATGTAATAATTACAGTTAGAAATTTCTTTTCAACTTCCAACAAAGTGTCATATCCTAACCTATCTCATAAGTGCATCGAGTAAAACAATGAATAAATAAATTAACCTGTTTAAAGCCTCTGTACATGTGCTGTATCTCCTTCTTGGTAAATTTAGTTTGACGGCAAAGTGCATCTAATCCCTCGGGTCGGTGCCTGACTACTGTGTCCATGTCTCTGTCGTCGTGATCTGAACCTGTAAAGAAGACTAAAGCATTAAAAGAGCAAAGGGATACCCTCAAGAGATATGCCAACGCCACTCGGTTAACACAAGCGCTGCGCTATGGATATACTCAAATTGCTGACAGTTTTAATATGTTGAAATTCTGCTTTAGGCACAAAAGGTTAAACAAGGTTTAAAAATGTTTTAAAATAATTTATACGTAAATTTAAAGCTGTGGTCGCTTTACTCTACTCGCTAATTGCGGATAATGTAATCGGATTAATATTCACTTCATCTTGTAGTCGATTACAATCTTCAATTACAATTAGCAGTACTCATTAATTAAATTCCACGAGTCCAGGGAATGTGAAAGACAATAGAATCAAGGAAAGACAAAAAAAAAAACAATGTAATTAAACCACTGCAAGTCAGTAGTTGGAAATTATTAGGATTTTCTATTCACAAAATTCTATTACTGCTTTAATAACCTACTGAATATTCAGTTTAAATAAATACAATTTGTTTACCCGAGAAGAAAAGAAGAAACAAAATTGAATTTAGAAAGGCGGCAGAGAATCTAAAAATAAAATTTCCATTTTACATAAGAAAATAGCCACAGGTATAACAAAAGACAGTGTTGGAGTAAACTGCAGACATTGACACCCACCTGGAAAGATGAATGGGATTGCAGCATCTGTAATATCGTACGCGTTTTATTTAATATTGCGGTAGAAAAAAATTGTAATAAGACATAAGATTTAACCCATTGTGAAGAAATGACAAAATCGCGAGTATATATACAGTCTTAAATTTTTCTGCGACGATTAAAATGCGCCACACCCATTTCGTATTTTTCGTAATTGGATTTTACTTAGTTTATAAATCTTAATAAAATTAGTATAAATTTTGATGGATAAATGCAATCTATTGCGTGGCATTTACCTTAATACATGCGGAACTTCCCTTCAGCAATTCACCGTGCGGCACGTTGGTCCGAGCGACGCGAGCGTCTGCTCACTCTCGCTCGCGCATGCGCATTGGGTTTCGATGCGTTTTCGATCGACGCACTAATTACTCAAGGGATCTCTGCTTCTGACGGCCGAGGGTTGTGGTCAAGGAAATTGGTAAACGTAAAGTATATTAAATTCAATTGGTTATATTTTTACACCTGAAAACTCGTGTTCGAGGTTAAAAATAATTCAGTTACTATTTCTTTATATCTTTGAAAATATTTATATAGCTTTTTGTTTAATTTTGAAAGTAAAAGTCTTTAATAGGAATCGTCGAATATTTTTTTTAATAAAAAATTTCTCATATTTTATTTGGCTTATTGATTTTGTTCTTTTATCTCAAAAGAGTTTTTTTATTTTTATTTTCCCACCTCTGTGTTCGCGTTTCCTTTTATCTTTTGTCTACCTGTAGATTCGAAAAGCACATTATTTTCGGGCTCTCAGATGAAAAAGATGAGTGGCTGTATCGAGTTCTGAATCTGTTGTGCTTTCATCGATTTTCACCGCATGTAAAGTAGAACTCTCAACAACTCGATCTATTTTTATCTAATTTTATTAAATTTCTATTTTCAAACAAAATTAAATTTTTAATATTCAAAACTAAATCCACGATTTGAATATTAAATGAAAGCACAACAATTTTATTAAATACTAGTGAAAACCCTGCGCTTCACTCCCGTTGAATTCATCAATTGTTTTTTTGGTAATTATTTCTTTTTGTGTCTATGGTTTTTCTATTTCTTAAATCACCATTAACTGCATTTAATACCATTTAACGCCCGCTGCACCAGTGCGTACAAACGCAACATGGCAATTCGGTTGCTCCGATGCTTACTAAAAGTTTCAGTTTGCCTGCTGATCACCATTTGTAATCATTTGACTGCTTATGAGCACCATCATTTGTGATCATTTGTTTGTTTTTGAGCACTATCTTTTGTAGTGTTTTGTCTGCTTAGAAACGGCAGATTGTTTTTTTGTTGTTTCCTTGACTTGGCAACAACAAATGCAAATGGCGACAGACTTTACGATTGCCACTTCAAGAAGCAGATACAACATTTCGGCTATTCCTAATATTATTACACGCTCAGAATATAACGAAAACCTTCTTCTAGACTGGACTTACCACTCACCAAATTTCACCAAATTTCAGGTACATACAATTAAGTCTAGAAAATTTGTAGTCTCTGTTTCCACATCTCAATTGAATTATTCAGCCTTCAAATCGCTTAAAATTTAAATTAATGCAAATTAAAGAACACGAACTAAATTAAAGAAAAAAAATATCGATAAGACTTCGTTAAAATGCAATTCAATTTTATGGTACGAACCATTTGGCAAAATCTTTCACATAATGTGGAACTCTATTCAACCAAGGTCAAACTTTTCTCAAACTTTAAACCCCATCTGAAATTCACGCTTCAGTACTTGAGATTACGAGCAAAAATTGCGATAGAGGATCATGAACGGTGATGTGCAGACTCAACTTGGTTTTCCACAATTTACCAAGATTAGAGAAAGCAGTAGACCAGCGAGTAATTGTTATTTGTAATGTAATCGATCATGGAAAACAGTGGAAAAAGAAAAATGTGGGTGAGAACATGAGGTCGCGCATCGATTTAATCACGTGTGATCAATCACGTCTTCGAATCACTCAAAACTCGGGAAATCGAATATCACGAAACTTAATTTTCTAAATTACTTATAAAAAAAGTTACGTCTCAATATTTGACTTTCATATTAAAACTTTAATTTGTCAGTGAATTTAAAAAAAAATTGAAAAATTTTTAAAGCAAAAAAGGAAGAATTTTGATATTTAAAAAAATATTCCTGCATCAATATTAATATCCATCCATTTTTTATGTTTAGAACCAAAAACTTTTAGCTTTACTTACTCTAATAAGAGTTTAATAAGAAAATATGGTACAAAAGACTACCATTAAGTAGATGAAACTCTTTTGTGTAAAAAGAAAAGTTTGCTTTAAAGTGTATGCTATATACCTTTTAAGTCTGGGATAGTCTCTTTAAGTAATACATTACATAGCCAAATGAATGAACTGCAGATGCTTCTTAAGTAGATATTACTAAAGACTCCAGAAATTGACGTTCGATGGAAAAAAAAAATTCAATTTCTACCGTGATCTGTAATCTGCTATACAAATATACGAAAAGCTGATTAAGAATTAATGATACTGAGATACGAAGCTGAGAAATAAGAAAGATAATGGCAAAAAAACAGTAAATCAGCACAAAATTAAATCTTGGATTTTTATAATCTAATTATAAATTTTAATGAATTTTTTTTTTCATTAAAAATAACAAAGCACCGCCTTGGAAGCAAGCTTTCCAGCATAGCTTAAAAAGAATTTAAAATTGTCTAGGAATAGCAGCATACAAATATTTAATTTTCAGACTACGCTAATGTAAATTAATGACATGTAAATGAGCACTCTTGAAACACGAATGCTGTTATACAGTGTTGAGGAAAATTTTTCTATCTTTTTCGATTGGAACGAGATGACAGTTTTGCAGCTGCTGCCAGTGCTTAGTTAGGGTAATCAAATCGGTTCAAAGTTTTATAATTTAAATAAAAATTCGTAAGAAAAATTTTTTTTTGATTATAAAAAGTTTTATATATAATTTTTGATTGTATAAGTTTTGCTGATGCGTGGAAAATTGGAACGAATCGTATCGTTTTATCATTACGGAAGTCAGTGAAAGAAATTAGTGTCATTAATATGAGCAACGTGTGCATAACTATGTAAGTGCCTAAAGTAATCATTATTAGCAGTCACAGCTTACGCTCTTGTAGGTTTGAATAACATTAATTAATTTAATGAGCGCACTCGTATACGACATGATACGAATATTACGTGAATGAGACGTGATTCGGAAAATCATTATTAGACTTTACCTTCCTCGTTTTAACTAGAAAATAGAAAATTAAAGGGTACTTGCATTAAAACCTAAATTCCGAATTTCAATTCAGTACACGCTTTTGCATGCTTTAATAAATTTCCGCGCATTGAATTTTGAGATAAAAGTAAATGGATTAAGAATTAAAAGCATTTTTGGAATTTGGAATTTATTATCCGATCATTTATTCTAAAAAAGTAAAGAACATTAATAAAATTTATAAAAAAAAAAATACAAAATTTATTATATTTACTTACGGTGTTATTTGCATTTATGTCTGGAATTTTTGAAATATGCTTTAAAGAGAAATTGAAATTTATAATTTAGTTTTTTTGTTTTAAATTGATATTTAAAGGCTATGAAATTGTTTGTTTTAAATTTATCGATTTCACTTTCAGTTTGAAAAATTATTTTGAATTGTTAAAATTTTATTTTTTAAATTTAATTTCTTTCAACAGACATTGAGTCCGTTCGATGTTATGTAATATTGATTTTGACATGTATACGATAACATGTTATATTAAAAACCGTGTTCAAAATCAATAAATATGTCACTATTTCATATAGTTTCGATTGGAACGAGTCGGTAACTGACATTTTCGGAATTATAAGTGCGATAAGGTATAAACTGTCATAATTCAATTCAATTCGCTACACTTTTTCTAGGTTCTTACCAAAAAGTTTCTCCCATTACTTTCTCATATGTGAATTGATTTTTTCTTTCACTTTATTATAAAAGTGTCCTTGAAATAGAGTAAAAAGCTGTGTCACTCAACAAAACTAAAAAAAGGAGAAAAATGAAAAATGAAATGCTTTAAAGAATTTAATAATTAAATTAAAATTTAAAAATATACAAAATTAATTGCAAATAATTTTTAAAGCATACAAATTATTATAACTTTTCATACAGTAATAAAAAATGCATTAGCATAAACAAGCAGAATTAAATTATCCTATGTAACCTTAAAAATTTAAGTAAATCCTTTATTTTCCCCAAACGTTATAAATGCCTGTTGCATTTACCACGGTTAAATGAAACAGATTTAATTAAAGACAGTTACAACTAAATGAAGGAGTAATTAATTATTCGAAAACATTTGCTTACATTCTGATGACCCTCTCTTCCGCCATCGGTCGAGAACACGCTTCCCAAACGTGACACTACTGAACATGGCACGCGCGTCAAGTACCCCGTCTCCCGAAATGAACGAACGGAACAAGACGAGGTATAGGATGGGACATCGATCGAACACACATCAACCAACCACTAACTACCACACACACACAACTCAACGCCCACCACAAATATCATAGGAATAACAAATAAATGAGAATCCGATTTAATAGCGAACTATAAATATCGGATTTTCATTCTAAAAGCAAATCCTTTTGCCAGATTCTTCATAAAACTGTTAAAAGCGATTATAATAACACGGTCTGTTCTAACAACAATAAGGAATATTTTCTTTAGCGCAGTCAGTTTTTTTTAATTAAAAAGTTTAATTAAAAGGTTCCTAGTGTTTTGTTGTGTTTCTCATTTCTAACATGGAAACAAGTCTATGCGTGATAGTTGAAATAAGAATTGATTATCTGTTTTCAAACATAAAAGAAATGTAAGCCTGTAAACGATATAGAATTTTGCAAACAAATCTACTAAACACTACTAAATAAATATATAAAAAAAATTCTAAATTGCATAATAATAAATAAATCAATAAACCACTGCCACTTTGCTTATTTTTGTCTGATTTTAGTTTATAAATATAAATAAATCAATTAATTTGTATTTGTTGTTAAAAGGACTAACATTTATACTCATTAAAACTTGGTAAGATTGAGAGAGAAATGTGATAAATTTGTGGCATTTAGTGGCATATTTGAGATAAGCCAATCTTACATCTAATCCATAACCTGACTGATAAGAAAGTTTTCGTTTCTGCGATTGTATTTACGCGACACTAACTTATAAATACAAGTAATATTACAATGCATAAATGTATTATAGAACCAAATATAAATCAAGAAAAATTTAAGCAAATTATGGGTTTAAAAAATTAGCTTACAATTAAATTATATTAAAATAAACTCCATTTTTAAAAATTCATTTTAGAGCTGCTCGAATTGATAATTTAGTTATTAGCTATTTTTTTTAAACATTTTAAACTTATGCACGAATTAAATTTATATTCATAAATTTTGTTGCTAGATGTCGCTACATATCCATTAAAATAGAATGAGAATAAAATCAATGTTTTGAAAATAAAAGTATTAGCTGCATCAATAGTTTAACCCAATAAACATATTCAGTCATGTGATTTGTCTCTATAGCTTTTGCTTTGAAAAAAGGTAAACACTAAAAACAAATGTGTGAAGACTAAATGCACTGACTTCAGTTAAATTAACCTCAATTTAGCCCAAAACGTTTAACATTAACTATAATCTAGTTAGCACTCACAATGATGGAACTATTGCTTACACTTCAACTGTTAAGAAAAAAAGTAAAATTTACTATTTAAAACTTTTCAACATTTTAAAAAATCTGTTTGCTTTTATGAATTGCGTAATAAAATTTAATTTTGCAAAAAATTTTAAGTATTCAATTATTTTATTGCTACGTTCAACATATTTCAAACATCTTTATCCAATTTACCATTTTAATGCTAAATCGGTAATATTAATAGAAAAATTATGAAGCATTAAAAATTATCTTAAAAAAAACTTTTTCATTTTTTCTTTTTTTGAGCTTTTTCTTTCTATAAAATAATCTAATTTTAGTTATTGATTAAATGTTTTAATCAATTTTTCTTTTCGAATACTTTTGCTTTTTCCTTGGATGCAGATTTTTTCCACCCACTGAAAAAATAAAAATAAATCATTTGCAAATTAAATTTAAATCATTTTTCATTAAATTTACTTTTTTTCAGGAATTTCTACATCGCTCATTTCTTCATCGTTTTCCTATAACATTGCATTCAAGAAATGACTAAAAATAAAAATTTATTTTACTTTACCTGATCAGATTCATCCAATTTTACAACCTAAAAATAAAATTATTTTGATTATCGCATTAAAAAATACATTTCGTATTTAAATAAATTCACTTTTTTTGGTTTTCCTTTTCCATTATGCATTTTTCTTTTTCCTGTTTCATTAATGGACTCTTGCTCTTCTTCCACTTCAACAGTTTCATTTTCAACATCTTGAATATTAGTCAAGTGACTATCGGATACGTCACTCATATCATCGGTGGCATATTCTTTTTATTTGTATAATAATAAATCAAACGTTGATATTTGTAAATTAAAAAGCAATATAAACAAACCTATTATATGTTGACCAGTTATATGAACTGGGCCTGAACCAGATATTAATCTTAAAATACAAAATCTCGGAATATAAACATCTAGTTGTACCTAAAATAAATAGAAAAATATAAATACGAAATAAATTTAAGTTAACCTTAAAGTTTTATGAAACTTACGTAATCAACAGTTCCTGATGTCATTCGCAGAATCGGTTGCTTTACACCATTGCATAAATATCCTTCAGTTTCTAGTTCCACTATGTTAACATCACCTCTATCTGATGAATCAGAGGCTCCAATTAAAGCCTAAATTTTACAATTTTTCAAAAATTATATTAAATCTTTTTTTTTTAGTTACTACAGACTCTAAGCAACTTTCTCACCTGTTTTAGAATAAGCGCGTGGCTTTCGAAAGTTTCTTGATCATCGTCTTGTTCAATATCTGGTTCCCACTTATATTCTCTATTGCTTTTGTTTAATTCGCAGCCTTCAAATAAAGAGATAATTATTCAATATGTGTAAAGAAAATGAAAGATATGAACGAAAACGGTTTTTATCAAACTTACCCCAAAAATATTCCTTGCTCATGTTGATGAAATAAAGTTTTCCCGCCTTTTCTTTGAATTTAGGTTTACCCTAACCACGCGGCAATGATAACTTTTATAACTTGATGAAATACAATTTGAAATAAAGTTAATACGATTGATAAAAGTTAAATAAAGATCTGCTACTTACAAAATAGGATGAAATATGACTTGAATGAAATTTCTTAACGTTGAAATCAGACAATACACTACTGGAAGTGAACGGCGATGGCGTCCTGACTGTTGACTCACTCAAGTTTCAGCAAAACGGAAAATCTGGACTGGCGCACTGACTCACGATAAACGGAAAAATAGTGACATTTGGTGATTCGTCTAAAAAAAAATCATTAGAAAAGGCAAAGTTAAAATCATTTTTATTTTTACTAATAGGAGGAATCACATTAACAATAAAATAATAATAACAAGATTTTCAAATCCAATTTCTTAATTTTCATAAAAATTTTCTGTGAAATATGTTCTTCAAAAGATATAACAGCTGTGAAGCAGTTATTAGTTATTTTTTTAAGGTCATTTTATTGGTGTTTCATAAAATCGCAATTCGCAATATAATTTATTTTCAATTTCTAGTTGTTCATAGAAAAATGCTTTGAGATGCCGCATTTAATAAAAAAAATTGAAAACAAAAATTAAAACTCGATTAATTTCCAATACCGAGTTGATTATTGAATTCAATTTATTTTATTAATTTTTAATTAATTAAACCAAAATTTTAAATCCTTAGTTTATAAATAGTTCTAAGCAAACTGAAAGAATTAAGTAGTTAAAATAGCACATAGATGGCAGTCATCTAAACTTTCTTTCGGTAAGTTTTATGTTTAAACTAAAATGACTATTTAAACAAAATTTAAACTTTAGTGTTTTTGCTTTAAAACAGACTTATTAAAAAAATTTCTTTTAAAACAGATTTGATTAAGGACTAAGACTAATCATTACAAATAGAAATAACTAACAATCTTTTCCCTTGATTACTATAACATACAAAATGTGTCAGGCAAAACAGTGTGTCTTTTATGCTACTTGAATCGTTTCTTCAGCTTGCTTATTGTGGTGTCTAGAAAGTTCAACCCTGGGTTGTTAGTTACAAAATTAAAAATATAAAAAATTCTTACTTTTCCTGATTAGTAATGCTTCTTTTTTGTACATTTATCCATTAAAAGTTAAGGTATCAGTGAAAAAAAAAATCTAACTTTCTCTAACCACAGCAGATCAAAGCTAATAGGATGTCCTGGTCTGACTTGTGAGTTAATATAACCATATTTTGAATAATGTAAAAGTTTACAAATAAATATTGCAATTATTAATAACTATTTATTCATTTATTAATAAGCAAAATTTATTTACCAATCCAAAATAATGCAAAGCAGAAAAAAGGATATACAAATATATGACACATTAAAATTTCAAGAGTAAATATACTTGATCAAGAATTGAAAAGAAGAAGAAATCAAACTACTACATAAAAATCAAAGTGGAAAAGAAGATTTAAATAGTTCTAAAGTGATGCGAAGTGGCAAAAAAAATTATTTGTAGATTTATCACGTAATAAATATTTACGTGCTAATAAAAATATTTTCCTAACAAAATTGAACTGAACAAATTATTTATTTAAGAATAGTCCGAAACTTTATATTATTTGATTACAAAAAAAACTTTTAAAGACTTATCTATGGTTGTATTTTGGAAGAAAATCCGATCTAAGATTAAGCTTACCCTGCGATTATACTGCACTTAATCGTGGGTTTTTCATTTCTACCACTAGAGCGCATTGACATCCCAGAAGAATATAGAGCCACGATGAAAGTGGCACTAGCACAATCTAGCTAACAAGATTCCGCGTGCTGCTGCATTTTACTCCAGACCGGATAAATGTTTAAGTCCAGTTAACGGATTCATCGACAGTAATCAATTCATCATTATTGGACATCGCTTCGCATCTTTTTTAATTACTCCCACTTCCGAAGATAACTTATAGCCATGTCTTAGGTAAGTCAAACAAAATTCATCAAATTAGTTTCGAAAACATCAAAACAATTGAAAATCGCTGTCTAAATCCAAATTAATTATTTTTATTCGTAATTAAAATCCAAATTAATTATTTTTAATTGTAACTAAAATCAATATTAAGAACTTTCAAAATATTCAAAAAGCCAATTACTTAAGAAATAAAAATAATCGTTTTGCGAGTAAAATCTACGATAGGAATAAGAAACCCGATCAAAAAACTCTTTTACTCGTTAAACATCCGTATCTACCGTCAATTATTGAATTACTAGAGACTGCGAACACACAAAGTTGATCAGTCTCAACGGACAAAGACGCAAAGTCCCAGGATAACCAATTTTAGTTCATTAATTTCACAGTTAAGTACTCGAAGCCTACTGTAACCTACTAAATGAGGCACTTAAGCTGCGCTGAGTGTTTCAAGACTTCAAAACCATCACCGAGTGTCAATAAATACTCCGAAAGTCTAGTTACTATTATCAAATAATTGTCCGCAAAGCTATTTCAAGTTAAAAACTACTGTTTACCACAGATAAAACCCAGTGATTAGACGAATTTTAAGTTAGAAAATTAATCCATTTAAGGTTGCAACAAGTTTCGACATTGCAGAAAGAAAAGTTATTTAAGCGTTAAGGAGAAGTCGCAAGAAAATTGGATGGCAGTTTCATTTACCCGACTGAACAGATTAACCTGAGGGGAAAGTTTAAGAAAACTGAACAATTCCCAGCTTAAAATAAACCCTTGGAGTTATCTCGGTGCGAACTAGACGAAGAATTAGCACACATCTGCTTAAATTTCACCTGGATTCAAGGTGAAACCTCATCAAACCGAGCATGACATAATCGATCATTTAAGCCCTTTGTCCACTTAAAATTATGGAATTAACGGATATACATTTCTTTTTAAATTTTTATATTGTTTTCAACGCGTAGCAAAGTTAATTGGTAATAATAATGATAATAAAAGAGGAATTAATTAAAACAAATTTTTGATTTACATCAAACACCAATTACGAGGCGTTCAATTTGCGCCAGCTGCGCTAAACATTAATGGACATAACATCTTAAGTAGAATAATATTGTCTTTATATTTCCATTAAAGAAGGGGGAAACCATTAAATCGGCGATATGACGAACCGTCGTAAACTATGCTGGAAATTGGAAATTACATATAACGAACTGCGTGGAAAACTAATAAAGATATTTATTACGAATAAAAATAAGGTTTTTATTTTAAAAATATAAATAAATAAAAATACACCTGAATAAATAATAGTGATATCGAAAATTGAATTGAATTGAATGCAATTAAGACTTATTCATGCGAGGCATCAACAGCTTGCCATTCAAAATTTATTTCTTCGAATATTTTCAATTCAAATATTTGTATCTACTACATTTTCGCTTCTATTTTAATGTATTTGTATCTAGCAATACAAGACCGCGGGTGCTTTTCTTTATTATTGTTAGTAATATAAAAAAGGGAACTTTGTCGGTTTTCTTTCCTTCTTTTGCTAACAAGTGGAGCGTGTTTATTGAATACTTTTTTGTCTCGCGTGTTTATAAGTGAGTGAACAACTCGCAAAGAGAAAAAAATTCCAAATGCACTAACTGAAAGGGTGAAAAGCAATAGCGCAATACAGTGGAACCAAACGGAAAAGCCCAAGCACTCAATCTCTCATAGTTCACTATATATGGTTTAGATTTGCAAACCTAAAGTGTCAGCATTGAATATAAAAAAATATTTTGTACGTGACGGGAATGCTTATTACGGCCTCAATAAAAAATATATATATATTAAATTGGTGAATATAAAATTTTGTTTCGTTTTTGCTTTTGTCATCGAAATTGACGAATATGTGCTTAGTTGTGCACTTTTGGTTGGTATAAAACTGTGTAAAAAAGTTATAAGTAAGAACAATTCAGCTACTCCTTTGTGCCTTGTAAAGTTAAAGTCTATACTGAATGAAAAAATTCACTCAGTACAAGAGAAAGCTCTTGAATGATTCTTTCCTTCTTTTTTTAACATTCAACAATGAATTTCAGTGTTGTGCTGCATGTTGTCGAGGGTTAACTTTTGTTTGGTATAAAATTGCTAAATGTGGCGATTTTTTTTTTTTAATCTTGATCAATATATAATTGCACTACAATGAAATTGAGTTTAAAAAATTTGAACTATTGTTGAGAAATCAATTTGTTTCAAGCGTAAAATAAGAAAAAAAAATGATTTGGCAAAAAGTGATTTGATTGTAAAGTTTCTTTTTCTCTTTCTTTTTATATTCATCAACCTTTTAAAGAGAATTGGGTACTCGAATCAATCTAAGCTCCTTTATTTGAATTTTTTTGAAACATTTTTGTTTTTCAAAATAGGAAATTAATGGATGAAAAAAAAAATTTTTTTTTGAATTATAAAATCAATTTTTTTTTCCTTATCTGTGGATAATTTTTTCCCATTACAACTTATATTCATTAATTAATACTTAACGATGCTCAATTAATTTACGAAGTAATGGCTCATTTTTCAAACTTTTAATATTCATTCTCTTTTGTCCTCGATATTTATTTTACACTTAACGTATCTCGATGCATTTTTTTTTACAACGCCCATCACAAATTAACAATCTCTTTTACGGCCAATGAAATCAATAAAAAAGTCTCGTAACTGCTTCTGAAGCAGAAATTTACACTTAAATCAACAAATCGATGCATTGCAATCCCAATGTTTACATTGAAAAATAATGAAATATCGTATTTTTTTTCCTAGTGAAATATACGTTTAATGTTAATATTTAATAGTCAATTCTGTTTACGTAAACCCAGATTATCGTAGGTCAGATCGGTTGATGATCAGACTTTTTTATGATCAGATAAAGCTCGAGTAAAAGACATCATAAAATAAAGCTGTTGAGTATTGGCAGACAAGAGTTCAATACTCAAGTAAAAACACTTCTTTAATAGCTATAGCAATTTCGCTTATTTATGATTATTAGAAATTTCATCTAACCTTGAATTAACATGGAATTGTGTGTTAAAACTAAACTATGGCAATTACTGATATTAAATTTTTTTTAATTTTATTATTTTTGTGTTCTTTCAATATTGTAATGAACAAACCGAAGAGTCAATATTAAAATGTTTTGGCCGTTGAGTTATTTATAGTTACGTATTATCAGTACCGTAAATACTACGACGTTATTAGGATTGTGGCAAATCGCCATCTCCCTATGGTATTTGGGGTAGCAGTAATGAAATTTTGAAAGTCAACATTCCTTTGTGAACTATACGTTTATTGATATGTGGGTTTCATCATATAATTTTCGCCGCAGGTTCGTTTATGTAGTTCGCAATTCTCTTTAGACTTATAGAATAAACTATACATAAAGGTAAACATCTGTTTCTTGAATGCTTGTAATAAGAGATGTGTATTCAACTGAGAATGAACACACGCGCTGCTTATAGGCTTTAGTTGTAACTGTAAGTACATGGAACTCGCATTTAATATACAAACAAAATAATAATGGTCAAAATGACCATCGCAGCTGCGACTTGATAAATTGAAGGACAATGACCAAGAACTAAGCGATATTCAAATGCGATGATTTATTGAGTTACTTAAGCAATATTAACTATCGTTACAAGATAAAACGTGTGAGGAAAAGACAGAAAGCACTGACACGTATTGAAAACGCTTTTTAATTAACTGTCAAAGTAGACCGAATCAGTAATGAAATAAATTAATGAATTAATCGAGATGAAAAAAGAACTCGCAAATCTTAGAAGAAGTTTGAGGGTGTTTAAGTTATTTTTAGTTGAATCTGCGATGCAAATGTTGCTTAGATATGTCGCTTAGATGCGAGCTGCCACTGAATCTTGTCGATATAGTAATTTGACAATGGAAATTCAAAATTTAATAGGGTTAGTTGTTTACTAGAATTATAATGAATTTATTATTTTGTATAAAAAATTGAAAACTTAATGAAATCAAATGGCAAATGTGAAATTGTGAAATTTAATAACAAGAGAAAAATTAAATAATATTTTAAATTACGTAGATAATTCATTCACAAAAAATCGTAATTCGTAAAATATAATTCCAACTTCCCTCATTACTGCCACAACTTAATTCTTTTGAAAAAAACAATAGAATTCAAACGAATCTAAAAATCGCTCAATAAAAAATGCAATGCAAGTTTATGCCAAAAAAGAAAAAAAAAGTACATGTAGAAATAAATTAATTAATAAGTTAACAAACAAACCAATAGCGAATCCAATAATGATTCAGACTCAAAAGAGACAAAGCGGTTATGTAATACCTCGAGGAAATAAAAATGATAAGAATAACATGTAATAAACGTGCTGTTTGCCGATACAGATTGATTGAACTGGAAATTAAGTCTGTGGAAGATCTCACTGACCAATGGTATTTAAGTATTTCTTTGCATCTAGAAAGTTCCAAACGCTTAACAGCTATAAATTAAATTTAAAAACTTAGTAGAATTTAAACATGAAATTTACAGGCGTCGAATTAAGGTTAATATATTAAATTCGTATTTTGTTTACCAAATTACTCCAGAATATCATATTTTACCGCACGTTCTCAAATACCAACAAAAACTCAAATATTTAAATACGAAGTAGAGTAATATGCTAAATAAATCTATTCAACATGAGCCGTCTCTACGTAAACACGGTTCAGTTCAACACTGCGCGGCAATGAATAATTTCATATTTTGATTTTTTTTTTTTTGTTTGAAGTTTATGGTATAATGATGAAAGAAACTAAAAAAACTCGTAGTCAAGATTTTTCTTAGCACTTTTTAGAGCTCTCCAAGGCCTGTTAAATCAATCTAGTTTTCTATTCAACTTACTTAACGAAGTAGCTAATGTCGTACTAAAAGCCAGTAAACGTATTAAATAAATATTGAATAAAAGTTGTATTAAGAAATTATGTATTAAAACAGAAAACATGTAAAAATCATACGATTTTTTTAACAAATCCTTGTTTTATTGCATTTTTAAAATGCTGACAACTTGAGCTGGTGCAATCTCTTTTTTTCTCTTGTGAAGATTCAATTTTCAAAATACCTTTTCCTATGTATCATTCGCAAGATTACATCATATTAAAATCGATTTTTACAATTGCTTAAATCGCATTTTTTTTGCTACATTCACTCGTGATAAAAAGCTCTAAATCTAATAAAAGTTTATGCAATAAAAAAAATGAAAAACTCACCAAGTTTTATTCGAGCGAATAATCTTTTCCGATTTTGGCAAATTGGCGAGCTGTAAATTATCGAGTCAAGAATTTTTTTTTTAGATTTATTTCTTGAATGCATCTAGAGAAATGAAACATTATAAATTTGACTATGGAAAAACAAGCACCGAAAACCACCCACAATCTCAATTTATTGCCGAGACAATAAATAAGAAAATCATAGAAAAACCCAAGTTGAAAAGCACTCGATTAGGGTCTCCGCAATGCATAATATGAAATCATTTGAATGGAAAATTTTATTAATGATAATAAGATTTCTATGCTATTGAAAATTGGAAATAATTTTTTTACGTATTTAATTTAATTATGTAATAGAAAAATAATTAAATCAATGGTAGTGAATGACTGCTGATAAAATTGGTTTTGAAAAATTCATTTATTTTCAATTATTGTAAAAATCAGAAAATTTATTTGTTTTTTGTCTCGATCGAGATTGTGTCGATGTAAGGGGTAAAATGTTATCAAATTGAAAGATTTTTTTTTAAAGTCCCAAGATTCACTCGAACAAACTATTAAAAGTAAAATTAAGAAAAAAAAATTTTATTCAAAGTAAAGAAATGTAAAAATTTAATTTCCTTTTCTTCTTTCAAAGAAAATTGATGAAAATTAGTCTAGACGTAATTTTACTAGTGTAAATTTGTCGGGCAAAATGTAGTAATGCAATTGTTGTTCACTTGGATAAACACTATAACCATTATTAGATTCGCTAAGGAAAAGTGTAGGGAAAAATCTCTCGTTGAGTGAGATGATTCTCCAAAACAACATCTCATGAAAATTGAAATAAAACGGTCGATGACGAATAAAAAAAATTCTTTTCCAAAAGAAACGGCCCTTTGGATCCCTTCACATGCATCTTTCACGGAAATTTGTCCGCATTGCAGATTGATAAATAAATTCTTATGATGAACTGATGTCACAACACATTTCACGGGATATCCAATTTAATTTAGTCATCTCTATTAATTTTAATAAAGTTTTGTTCTCCAAAACCCAGAAAAAATAATTCTCATAGTTTAATAATTCATGACTAATTTCCATTGGCAACGGAATAATGAAAAAAAGGGAAAAAATTTAAAAATCTATTTAAATTAGCATTTAATTCTATTCAATTATTAAAAAAAATACCATTGTTAACTCTTCTTTAATTCAATGGTATTTTTTAAAAACTTTTATTTCAAAAATGTTTTTAGTTAACCCATAAAGAAGGAATCAAAACTAAAAAAGTACTGAAAAGATTCAAGAAACTTAGTTTCATCCCTAACATTTTATTGGACTTGTAGAAGTGTACAGCTGTTAAGTTTCACGAAACGAGTTTGAAATAAAAGAAAGGTGATTGATTTCTTTGAGTACAAATATGACAGGCAATTTTCACTTATCACACATTGCAACTGATCAGTGCGTGACCCAATTTCCACGCTTCTTCTTGTTTACAATCGTCACTTTTTTCGATTAATAGAAATAAATCTGAAATTAAATTTTAACAACAAGAAAGAGTTTGACGCCTTGGAAAACTTCCTTTTATTCGCTCGTAAATCATAAGTAAGAATTGATGTTTCTTTTCTGCCATGTTATCACTAAAATCCATAATCTTTTTTTTATTTTATTTTTCTTTTGTTTCTGAAGTATTTATGTGTCGAGACGATTTCAGTGACCGTGAGCTGATTAGCAATGACACAAAGCAACCATTCGTTTTTTCTTTTTCGTTCTGCTTTTGATAATTATTAATTTCGATATCTGAAATCAAATCAAGTCGTTAGTGTCGTTCTGATAATACTAATTATTTTAAGGAAGGGATTAAAAATAAGTGTATTTATTCAGCGAAGCGCTCAATCGCGCAATAAAAATAAATGTTAAATGATCGTAATAAAAGGGAAGAAGAAAAGAAAAATCCTTCCAATTATTACTTTGATGTGACACGAGATTATTCGAGAGTTAATGACTGCCTCTTAAAACCCGAGGGATTATTGTCTCTAACTGCGGTTAGTATAGTATTGATCGAAATATCGACTTGTTTCAATTAAAGAAACTTTTCTTAGCCTTTGTCTTTAACTTAGCGAGCCAGAAAAATGCATTGGGCAATCTCAATCGGATTTTACGTGATCGTATTTCAATTGCTGTCAATAGCAACAAGTATAATAAAAAAAATGTTTATTTTTGTTTGTAATCCAACCTTATTGAAAGCGGAATTCGGTGGCAACTAAATTAAAGACATAAATCGAATTTTTATATTTAATTTTATATATTGAAACTCAAAAAAAAGAATTTCATCAAAAGTATGACGAGGTCATTAATCATAAGCAGTAGGAACATTTTATGAAAAGTATAAAACATAAAAATAAAAAATAACGAGGCAGAAAATGTCAATATTTAGAGCTATATCGAAGAGATTGAAGATAAACTCTTATCAATTGATTTTCTCTTTCTTTTTTAACACGTGTATAACAAATATCCAGAGGGCCTAGAAAACTCTTCTCATTTGAAGCAACACAACTTAATCTATTCAGTCCTCGTTGTATGATAAATGGATCTGATTAATTGCTAAATCTTTCTGCCACTCCCTCGATGGCAATAAATGTTACACGAATGTAGAATAAACCAATTCCAGCACCATTTCCATTTATTTCTCTATTGCTATCTTATTATCTGTTATTAATTTCTAATTTATCTTTAACATCATTTAATGCGTTTCAATTTATGGATTGTCTTTGCAAAGCATGATTCTATTGATTTCAACAGATTTTGTTATGTGGGATTTAAATCCACAAATTGATAAATTATTTATAGTAAATTAGAAATAATCTAAAATTACATATAAAGCTGAAACGTAATATTTTAAAATCGTACTTTAAATGTAATGTAATGAATATTAAATCAGGTAATTCGATATCGACTTTTTAATAAAACTGAATTAAGCAGAATATCAGAACTTCTTATTCCATCTGCACGAATTCTAACTTTGAAACTCAATCACAAAATCCTATTAGAGCCTTATTCCTTACGGAAACTTCTATCTTTCAAAGACAGAAGATGAAACTGTTTTCTTGCAACCTTTTTACCCAACTAGATACATCACGATGGACGAATGCCAAGTCACTAGGAAAGCTGACCTTAACTAACGGTCTGTGATTAAACAGTATTAAAAAAATTGGCAAATTGACTACATTTCGCGGTATTATCTAACAAACGCATCTCTTTAAACAAAAATTGAAAATTATTCATTCGTAAGAATCTCTTTTGAAGTTATTTCTCTTATTATATCGATTTAATATGTCGCGTATTTATATCAACGAAAATTGTAAGAGTCTTTTACGTGTCAAGCAACTATTTTAAGCGAGATTTCATGGTAGACTGGGTTATAAAGAAGGGTTTTCAACACGTTATTATTCAGAACATTGCATTGAGTGCCGTAATGATCTACATGGATAGTTACTATGCAGTATTTATTAGCGAATGAATAGAGTGGCGTTGCCTAAGTTACTCAATGATTATAGGGGTTTAATGGGTTCATATTATGTCTCGTGATAACTCAAACCATTTTTGAACGATAATGGTGTGATAAGACCATCGGTTTAGATTGCGTTAATGACTTCCCTAATTTTTAGCTTGAAAAATAGGTGTCTAACAATATGTAATGTAGTTTAATATTTTCTGAGTAAGTTAGTTTAGTAGCAACAGTAATTTTTATGTGCATCATTTAAGGGAATATTTTATAGTGTCATAAATGTATTGAATGAGGTATTGAGAAATTGTAAATGAAAAATTACCTTTTTCACCATAAAAAAGGATCAATGTAATAATAACAATGGGAATTTAAAATTTCAAGAGTCTTGAATGGAATATAAATTCTTAGATTCGTAAGTGATGATCAAATGCCAAGACTTAGAATTCTTAAGCAGATAAGTCATTCTTTTACGAAGAAAGGAAACTAGCAGTAATTATTTAGGTTAGTGACATAAATTTCATCATTAATAGATTTTTTTTTCATACCATGATGTATTGTCACTTGTATATAAAAGAAGAAATAAATAATTAAGACCTTACAAAAAAATTTAAGTTTTATTTTTTTTTCTACAATTTTCACCGCATTAAATAAATAAATAAAAAGACACGTGTATAGGCTTCAAATATTACTCCTTTTGCCCTTTAGTTTTCTGGACAAATCTGCATTTGTTTTTAAAATATCAACAACTTACGATCGGTTCATCAGTAAGAACTTTTGTGTGAAAGCGTGTGCTGTCTATAAGCCAATCTAAGTAATCCATCCCATTTGAAGTTTGGTGAACTCTTGGGATTTCCCCAAAGGAGCCTAAAGCGTTCTTAAAAGAAAACCTTTCCCTGACCACGGGGTTCCAATTCCTCTTCGACTTCCTAAACTGCACTCTTGCGATCACTGACATCCACAAACATACATAAAAAACTTTTATCTCTTTGTCTAACAATAGTCGAACGGCTAAAATACAAACTCCAAAAAAAATAATAAAACGGAAATTCCCATTTGTCAATCACATAATGAAAATATCCTCATTACTTTAAGTACTGTATTTTAACACGATAGATGCAAAACACCTTTTGACTAAAAATCAATGAATAACCGCGAGCGTTGTATCCAATTGACTTGCGTAAAGTAACATCTGTCAATATCAGCGAAAGAATTAAATAATTTATGCTAAATAAAGAATATCGTTTTCACTGTACATCTAATGAATTGACTGAATTTTACATTGTTTTATTCTAACCCACAGTAAATCATTATCTCCAGATTTAATGCGTCTCTGCACCCATTGTCCCGCAATTTCGGTAGCAAGCGATTAATTGATCGATAAAGTCGTAAGCGTGTGATTGGGGGTCCATTAAGAGTAAGCACCAAAATATAAGGACTCGTTGAAGACCTGTTTGTAAGAAAACCATCGCAAGCACTGCACACATGGGATACGATGCTTGCAAATTAATTCCGCTTTTGAAAACAACTACATTACCATATTTTTTCAAGATTTATACGAATTTTAATGGATTTGTGATTGCAGTGAAATTATAACTATTTTACTCACTACCGAATTCAGAAAGTCAATTAAACTAACTTTAAAAAACTTTTTACTTAATTGAAATTTTCTCAAACGTCAAAACATTAAGTATTAATATATTTTAAAAATAATATTATTTTAAGAAAATTCAGCTTTTTGGTAATCGATTTTCGATTCTCTTTAAAAGGTTTATTAAATTTTTTATTTTTAAATAAACACATATGGAACCATTGTTTAAAACAAAGGCATTGTGGAAACTTTTTGGCATGAATCCATTTATGAACATTGAAATTTCTTAATTTACATTTTTTAATTGGCAGATGGCATTAAATTGATTAGCCACGTTTTATTTTTTGTTTTAAGCTTATTGGTGTGTAAAAATCAATACTTCGTACAATAACTTCGATATAATTTACTGCGGTAGGCATTTATAAATCCAATGCAGGACTAATAAACATTTATCTCCGTTTTTATTTTAGGTTTGTTCTCTCTTATATCCCATCTACAGCCACACTTAGTTTTATGACTACTGAGTTGAGTATCGCATAAACCGACTACCTCCTTTTATGCATATACACCAAATCAATACTTTTTTTTCGAATAAGAATCAAATCGATTAAATTTTTTTTAAAATTAAAAAGCAAAGTTTAAAGTTAGACGCATATTTTTTATTCTACAAAAACACATTTTTTTGGATTTTAAGAAGATTAAGAAAATGGGAAAATATTTAGTTGGGAAATTGTTGCCATGCCGTTCCCATAGTGCGAAAGAGAGTTAAGTTGACGCTACTCGGAGAGCGCTAGCAACTACTTAGCCGAACGTGACCTGTCGCAATGGTGAAACTTAAAGCAGAGTTCAACAACACACAAACACGCACTAATCGATTAATTAAAAAGTTGAAAATGGAGTTTTGGAACATAATTGGATTAAAAACCATAAGAGATGAAGAAAAACTACCGCTTGGAAGGAATAAATAAATAGCTTCTAATATTAATAATGTTTATGACTCTTAAATCTTGCGGATTTATTGATTCGAAAATTGTTTGTTGAATTTTTTTTTTTAGCGAACTAACACGGCTTAAATTGGTTGACCACAATCTGTTTAGTCTTAGAAATTGACCTCAATGGCTAAATATTTGCTCCGAAAAGGTGTAGGTTTTGCCCATCTTAAAATGAGTTTGTTTTGGGAACTTTTAATTTTCAGTGGATGCATTATTCAATCAATCTCTCATTCTGATTCGAAGGTCTCCTCCCTTGACCCAACTAAACCAAGTTGGACAATGCGTTCTTTATTGAAGTGAAAGCGAGTAAGTTTAAGTGATAAAGAATGGTCGAAGGTCTCGGATCTCCAGAAGTTGTTAATTAGAATTCAATTTCTTGTTTGTCTCTTTTAGTTGAAGATAAGTAAACTAAGAAATAAATCTAAGCAAAATCAAAACCATTCAACGAATATAAGCAAAAGCAAAACCTACAATAAACATTCCGCAAATGTAATTTAAAAATTGATGAAAACCACTGGCCTCCTCTATTTGCACGTTAGAAATGGATTTGTAAAGATACATAAAATTGAAGATGAGATTTCGTTTACAATGAGTCAGTACGGACCCCCTCCCCCTCCCTTCCTATCGCTACGAAATTAAACAAATAAATCTGTTATTGTTTAAATAAAGAACTGCAGTGCTTTATTTAAACAATAACAGATTTGTTTGTTTAAATTTGTATAGCTTTAGTTGCTGCTGGTGGTAATAAGCTATATTTCTTTCTTTCTTATATTTGTAGCAATCTGGGAGCAGAGGAGGGGGGGGGGGTTCGCAGTACCTTCTTCTTAAAGTAAAGAAATGCAGGGCCGGCAAATTGCGAAGCCCTGTGCGAAATCCGATTGCGGGGCCCTTTTTTATTATCGTTTAAAATGTGGAGTGCAGGCCTAGGAAGGCGCGGGACACTGTGCGACTGCACGCGCTGCACCGCCTTCAAGCCACCCCTGAAGAAATGTTTTAAACTGCCTCAAGCTTAAACAAAATATCATTTATCACTAAAGGTTGGTCCTCACTGCTGTTCACACAGAACAGCAACGCAACGCAATGTCAAACGGCATTGTGGCATCAAAAGTCATGCAACAGAAGGAATGCAATGTCATGCCAAGTTTCTGCATTTAGCCAATCACAAGTCACATTAAATCTCGTGAGAAATCACGAGAAAATGCGTGATTTGTGGCAAACATTTTGCTCTCACTGGTTGGATCGCAATTCGTGAATCCAAGTTAAAACTTAATATGGTTCCGTGGATTCAAAATCAAAATGGATTGCGACACTTAAAATTAAGTTGGCAGTAATTTTAATCTATCAAATTTGTCAAATTTGTTGTGTTTTTCTTACATGCAGCACTGCAGACATATGACATCGTGCCCATGTAGTTGGTGCTTCATGTGGCTGCAAGCGCTAGATAATAAAAAAAAGGAGTAACTAAACACTCACAGGATCCCGTTGCAAGAATGATAACTTACTATCTTGCATTGTATTGCATTACTTTACTTTTCAGTGAGAACCAGCCTTAACAATTAATTTAGATGTATCATACCAACAAATGTTGGCTTTTAAACTTTAGTTAACATAATCTTTATAATTTATTCATTACTCAAAAGGGTCTCTGTATATAATAAGTATCACTTTACAAACCCTAATTTACACATATTTCATTGCAATTTTTATTGGTAGTTGAATTAAGAGTTTCAAATGACAATTGGTTGTAATTTAGTTTCATATAAAAATAAACTTCATTAAAATAAGAGAAACTAAGATCAAATCTCGTAAAGCCGAATAGTTCCTCTTTTCTAGACAATGAAGAACGAATATAATAGTTTAAGACTCATCTCTCTCGAGCTTGAAGGGAGCTGATCTTAAACTTAATTAATGTTGCTATTGCAATTTCGCAACGGCGCGTAGACCTGACCTAATAAAACCATATAACAGTGAGTTTCTGGTAGTTCACCTTTTTTATCGAGATATAAGCGCAACCCTGTTTGGGTCATTCGCATCAGCCATAGTTAAGGTGATAAAAGTCTTTTTCTTTGGTGTAATAAATGTTTGCTTCCATACTTTAATTATCTACGCGACCTTTTACTCGGCTTTGATTTTCGCTGCGTGATGAGGTTGTGATGAGAAGTAAAACTTTTCATTGTCCATTTAATCTAATTTTACAAAAGTTGGAATTTGCGTAATGCCGTCGGCAAATTAAATGTGCAATTATCACCTAATTTAGACTATCCTCACGACTCGTTTGCACAAGGTTGGATAAATTTTGAAATCAAATCGAGCACTTTTGACTTTTATTTTTTTTCAACGGATTTGAGCAAAGTTAACGATTTCACGCTCTATTTAACTAATTTAAGTAAAGAAACCTAAATTACGATTTCATTTCGGATTCTGAAAGTAAACGAAACTTTTTTTTTTTGGAACTTACGAGACTAAACTGCCAAGCAAGGAAAAAGGATAGGGAAGTTCAGGAAATGAACGTATTTGACTCGTCGTGGTCATTCGTCTTGCACTATCTATTTTGGGACGCCGAGCTTGAAATGTACTTCCGGTAGGTGAGGAAAAATGATATTTCGAGTAAAGTTACCGTCGACAACCGAAACGGAAAGCAAAAAGCTTCTCTTTCGTACTTTAGTTAGACTTTTATCAGATGCAAACAAAACCCTTAAGTGTTAATACATTTGAATTCTTTTGTTTAAACAGTTACGAGTTAAGTCATTAGTAGATAATTCAAAACAAAGAAAAGAATTTTTCTTATTATTTCTTGGTAAATTTCCAGCGTAAAGACACGTCTTGCTTCGTAAATGTGTCATTTACATTGATTTACTTAGAGATTTTCTGTTACAAAACATATCAACACGTTTTATTGAGTTGATGTATTAAAGGCTCAATGTGAGTTTGCTTTACTCAAAGCAAAATATAAAAACAAAAATTATATTTAACAAAATAAAATATTTTGAAGATGAAATTTTATTTTTAAAACTCACGAAGCCTTGGGATGAGTTATTCAAACAAACTTTGAAATACTTTTTAAATTTAGGAATTAATTTGATTTTTTTTTTAAAGTACAAAAGATTTATTCGCGTTAAAATGCTCAAGAGTATTTACAAAAAATAACTTTTGTTTCTTTTACTAATGACCAAATAAAAAATAAAATAAATAAAAAGAAAGAGAAATGAAATCTGCCAACAACATGACAATCTTGCGAGCTATAACTTATCAAGACAGTCCAGTCTCAAAAAAAATTGATCCAACCACGTTTCCAAAGTCTCGTGTGTGATTTTGACAACAATAACCTGATAAGGCCTAACTGCAACTGATGATGGCACTTGTGGCCTCGGTCAAACTGTCATCGGATCACTACTTGTTTCCAAACGACTTATTCTTAAACCATTTTTCTAAAAGTATTTATGCGAGTAGAAAATATATATAAAATGTTAAATTTTATTTTACTATTTGAAAATAAAGTGTCAAAAGGACTATTTCTTTTACCACTTACATTTGAAGGGTGTTTTGGAAGTCATTAACGATTGTAAGGTTGAATAGTGTCTTCCGGGACACTAATTGGATGGGACTCGCAATTTCTTTCAATCGAGGCAGTGACACGCGCTGTTAAATCCTTTCTTTGAGAATTTAATTAGTTCGAAAAAAGACGTTTCTGTTACGTACATATAGGTTTTTTTTTTCTTTAAAAAAACCTTTTTGTTAAAAATGATCCATTTTTTTTTTATTGTTGTTGTTCAGTGGACCGAATTAGCCCATTGAAGTAAGGTAAAAGTAAAGGCGAAGTTTTATTGTCTTTTCCAGTTTAATTAACCTTCCATTTGCGCTATAAAAGTTAGCACATTGAGCAATGAAAAACACATATTTTACTCCCAAAGTAAAAAAAAAAATGGAGAAAATTGGATTTTCGAAATGAAAAAGTAAAGGAATTTCTTACTTTTTTATGACTATTGTAAATTTAATCTCAGTTTTTTAATTTTAATTTTTTGAAACACTTTTTTTTTTTTATCTATCAGAAATTTTTTTTAAATATACAAAAAAAAATTTTTTCCACTTCTTATACGACAAAGGCAGAACCGAATCCAAACGAGCGACCCCATCGGGGTTTTTCAATTTCCACAAAACTTTTCTCGTATTAACTTTTTAGCCATTCAAATATTTGTTGAATGACAACAATAGGAAAAGAGCCGACTTAAAAAAAGAAATTCAGCCCTTAATTTAAATTACAATCCACCATATTGTGTGAATACCATTTGAGGAAGTTTTCTTCATTTCGCGCTCAAAGAATTCATTTTAACACGTTTCTACATAAATCACGTAAACCCAAACCCAAGATTGCCACCAACACATTTATATTCATTTGCGTATATCGATTAGTAGCAAAGGCTAATAATGTCATTAATTTCTTATCCAAGTTAAAGCTCGACGAAATTCCGTGTTAATCGTTCGGGGAGTAAATGCTCTATTATCATTTTCCGAAATTATTTCTATTGAAAAGCAATGAAAATGTGAAAACGTCCAATTCCCGTCACGTGCAATTGGCATCGCGCTTTTGGCTTTTGCTAAAAATTAATTAGTACGCAGCATTTTGCAACAGCTTGTTGATAAATTTCATTCATTTGCATAATATTGAACTAATAAAACCCTTTCATACGATCTGACACTTCACAAACCTCGAAATCAAGTGCCATTTGGTTTCTTTTTCTCTATTCTTAATTAGACGTGATGTTCAGTTCAATATTTATTTTCTTTTATGAGTTTAAGAAAAGATTTAATTCACGATGAACTCCCAATGAATTCTAATTAATAATACTTCGATCTTATTTTTAAATCGCTCAATTTAACTGATTTACCGAGACTCAAATCAATAATGTTTATTCACTGGTTTTAACTTTATTTGATTATGTCAGTGGGAAACGAGATAATCCATCAATGGTTCTTTTTACTTCTTTCATTATTCATTATTAAATAATAATGATTCTGTTCAATTAGGTAATCCGCTCTTGGACACGAAACTTCATATTTTATTC
Source organism: Henia vesuviana (assembly GCA_034696185.1). Classification (NCBI taxonomy): domain Eukaryota; kingdom Metazoa; phylum Arthropoda; class Chilopoda; order Geophilomorpha; family Dignathodontidae; genus Henia; species Henia vesuviana. The sequence goes on from JAQFZU010000105.1 coordinate 42,882, forward strand.
TATCAATTATGCATGATGTTTACTGAATTTTAGAAAAGTTAAAAGAATCAAAGTAAAAGTAAAATAAAGATAAGGATAAAATGGTCAAGTTTTATACAAATATGTATTAATCGCGTAGTAAAAAATCTGAAAAAGGTATTGCACTCTACTTCTCATACGAGACAAAATTCATTACTCCTGATAAGTGGAGTACGAAAACTCTTGGCAAATACGTGAGCAGAAAGCAATTGGCAACTGAGTATATCTTAAGCTTTAACGCGAAACTCAGTGAATACAAAGAAAACAAAAGTGTAGATGCGGCTCGCGGATTTTTATTTATAAAGTCATTTTTCTATTAAAATAATTGTGTCAGGGCACAATAGATAATTCTTAAAGTAAATTAAAATTTTAAAGTTGTCTGTTATAACGTAAACTTACTTTCTAAGGTATATTGAATATATTCATTTGACATAAGTCCATAGGAAAGAGAAAGAAATATTTGAATGAAGCGAAATTAGTTGAAAAATATTGGAAATAATGTAATTGAATTTTGAAGAACTGAATAAGTTTTAAGAACATTTCAAAGCAGTAAATTAATTGTTTCGAGTACAAGTAAGTGTAAGTGACAGTTATTTAAGTAGGTCTAATAGAAACTTTAGTTTAAATAGTACTAGCTTAAACTGCAAAAGTTTAATTAGGCAAATCTTGAAAGACCATCTTGAAAGAACCGCACGATTCCTGATCTACATTTTTCCCTTTTCTCCATTTACTTTTGTAGGTTTTACACGAGCCAGTGGCCAACCGCAATCAGCCTCCTTTAAAACTCCATCGCTTCGAATGGCAACATTACTTTTGAGAGCATCCGGACAAAAAGATCGTCGAGGGAGTTAAAGAGGTACATAACGTCAACACTTTTGTGCGTCATCTGACTCTGAATTGTGGGTAAACAACGAAGACAACACTCATTTCAACAAAAAAAAATCCAAAAAATGATTCGCTGTTTCCCCAGACTTTTATCGCCGATTTCACCCATCTTCATCAGGAACATTCGGAGTCGGCAATGAAATTTAGCGTTGCCGAAGGCGCAACCGTAACTGCCTCTTCAACGGCTGTGTTTGCTGATAACTCGTCAACCGACCAATCACCTCTAGTCACTGACCCTTGGATCGACACGCAAAATTCCACCACCTTTTATAGCCAATGGCCGATCAATTTTTCCTACCCTCCCCTTATTTACTACGCTAACGATTCGGACCTCGAGTCAGATGAGAACGCAACCGAGCGATGGAGCGTTTCGGCTGCAATTTTTCGAGTCTCCGCCACGACTTCCGAGGAAACCATCAATAACGAATCAGCAGCGCAAACCGATCGCTTCGACATGACTTCATCGCCACAGTTGACCAATTCGTCTTCGATCGATGACTGGTCTTGGAACAACGACGTCGTCTTCGAGAGTTCGGCATTGGCTGTCGTTTTGGCACTTTTCTGCGTCATTACCATCTTCGGCAATGTATTAGTGATGCTCGCGGTCGCCAGAGAAAGATATTTGCATACAGTTACCAATTATTTCATCGTTTCTTTGGCCACTGCCGACTGCCTGGTGGGTGCGTTGGTGATGCCCTTCAGCGCCGTCCACGAAGTTATGCACAAAGTGTGGATATTCGGTCAAGATTGGTGCGACGTTTGGCATTCGTTGGACGTTCTCGCGTCTACGGCGTCCATTCTGAACCTTTGCGTCATCTCCCTGGACAGGTATTGGGCCATTACAGACCCGATTGCTTATCCGAGTCGAATGACGACGAAATGCGCAGGTGGTTTGATATTTATTTTGTGGATTTGCTCGGCACTCATTTCGTTCCCGGCTATAGCGTGGTGGCGCCAAGTGAGTCCCGGCCCTCCTCCGCCTTACACGTGTAATTTCACGGAGGATGTCAGTTATGCCGTGTTTTCGTCCATTATTTCTTTCTACGCGCCCTTGTCTGTCATGTTGTTTACTTACTTTCGGATTTATCGAGCCGCCACAGAACAGACGCGCAGCCTTCGTTTAGGAACTAAGCAAGTATTAGCGTGTAACGGCGAAGAGGCCATGGAACTCACTCTGCGAATGCACCGTGGTGGGGGCAAAGGTTCGCTGCAATCGGATTATTCGAGCGCTGGAGGTCACGAAGACAATCTCCTGACAACCGATACTCTATCACCGGGCGCAAACTCCGTTCGCATCGTTCCGAAAAACCTCAAGCATTTTAGCTTCAGTCGAAAGTTGGCCAAGATAACTAAGGAGAAAAAAGCGGCAAAAACTTTGGGTATTGTTGTCGGTGTATTCGTTTTATGTTGGCTTCCGTTTTTCGTCACCAGCATATTAATAAGCATCTGCGCGACGGACTGCATACCGCAGCATCAACTCGATTTGGTTTATTCGGTCGTCACGTGGTTGGGATGGATAAATTCGGGCATGAATCCCGTCATATACGCATGCTGGAGTAGGGATTTTCGTCGTGCCTTCACTAAAATACTCTGCGGTACTTGTTGCCCGAAGGTTATGAACCAGCAGTACAGACATAGATTGGGTGGTAAAGTGTGCCACGTGACCAGCGACCCAATCTCTTCATCGTGCAGTACAGATTGCGTCAAGCTATGACAGGACTTCAATAATCGTAAATTTTCAACTTCTAAAAGGAAATAGAAATGTTTTGTGATTTTTTTTTTCTCAAACCTAAGTCGAGTAAATGGAATTCGTTTTCCTTTATGGTAGTAAAAAAGCGTTTTTCTAACACCCATTATGGAGAGAATTCAAATGTTGAGAGTCACAATTATAATTAATTAATACTAAATTTTTAATTTCAGTTAAGTTAAAATAAAGTTAAGGGGGAGTAAGGGAGGGGTGGTTGAGTTTTAAAATGTGTTATAGTTTGGTTTGCTAAGCAATGGACTGCCATCAAATATAGTGAAGAAGAAATTCAATTTCCGGGTTTTACTGTCTTTTTAAAGCGGCGCAGTCAAATGGTGAAGGGTTAAATGAAATTAAAGCAACGTATTTCAACTTTTGTATTTTTAATTAAGTTTTTCCATTTTTAGTTTCAATATGATGAAAATAAAAATAATTTAATATTGGATTCCATTTAAGGAAGTGTGAGGAATGTCATTGTACATTCGAATGACTTAATAATATTTACATTCCTGAAATTCTTTCTCCAAAAATGTATAAGTCTTATTTCTATCCTTTTACATATTTTATTAAGAGAAAAATTTCCCTCTAAAAATACTGTCAAAGTGTATGTAGATATAATCTGCTGTAAATTTTACTCTAAGCCAGATATTGGCAGTCGCATTGAAAAATCAAATATAATAATTACCTTCAGGTATACGTCATTTTTCATACATATCCTTAATCAAAGTTTGTAAAATTCTTACTTCTAATAATTGTAAAATAATAACTTATAAAAAGGTCTTTTAAACCGTTATTTTCAAAAAACCGATACCAATTTGTCTTTGGTATGACATTTATAAGTAAAGAGAATAATTTCTGATTGTGCATAACTTAAAATGTGAGTTTTATGTAATTTTAGTAGTAATAATAAAAAATAAACTTCAGATGTGTTGAAGAAATTATTATTGTTTTATGTGTATTTTCATTCCTACTTAAAAATTTAATGTCGAGATTGCAGTAGTTAAAAATGTTAGAAAACAAACCACAAAACTTAATGCTAAGCACAAACTAGACAAAAACGAGACACTAATTTCTCAAATTACCGCGAGAAAGTCTTTTGCCACGTGATTTTGAATATCACACAATTCCTAAGAGGGTTCGCAGTTGTTACTTTAAATTAATTCGCATGAGGTGCTCTATTTTGTTCGAGGCTTTTGCTCGAATAATAAACACGAAATCCGCGTAATTGCGTAAAATTAAAACAACAATCTTGAATCAACATAAATTTTTCAAGTTTAGTTCTTTAAAATCAATTGCATTTAAGGAAATTAACTATTCTTTACATTAAGTGGAATGAGAAAACTCAATTATTGGCTAAATGGAATTAAGTTTTCCTCACACAAAAAATATTTTATTCTGTTTACACATTTAAATCTTTTGTTTTAACTTGGAGAATAAATAAAGTCAAGGAATGTTTTCGCAAAAGCAATCGAAATCAGAATTTAATGTTTTTGTTTTCTTTGAATCGATAGAAGTGGATCGAATTATGTTTACAAGTGACGAACATTTCCTTTTACTTTGACATTTAATATTTTCGAGTCGAGGAAAATATTTGTAGAAACTGTCAGCATTGAAAGAAACACTTTTTTGTTTATTTTTGTTATTTATTTTTTATTGGAAAATATTAAATTGGAAGGCTGAAATGAAAATATTATCCCCAATAGAATAGAATGGAATTGCACACAAAAGAAAATCAAAAACAAAAAAGAATAAAAAATAAAAACCCGATTTCCTAAAATCGGTTTATATACGCGACTTTTATAAATTGCAGATAAATTTTCATCCAAAAAAGACATTATCAACTTGAACTTTTGGCGTTAGAAGCAAGTGAAAATTGGTTTTTCATAAAAAAAAAAAAATTCCTTTAAACTTTTCACCTACTCTGCATTCCTGCAATTACGTCAGTCGTCAGTATCATCTGGCAAATGGCCAAAAAATTGCCATTCTTAGTCAGATTTAACTTTTTCTCACGAATCATTCGGAAAAGATGAAAAGTAAAAATAGAAAGTTCAAGTGTGAAGAAAAAAAAATGAGACGAAGATTGGAAAGTAATAAGTTCTTGAACAAATAAAATGTTATTAAACCGCAATTGAAATAAGCAAATTGTTAATGACGTTTTGCAATTTTATTTATAGTAAATCGATATCAATAAATAAATAGCTGTTTTTGAAATGTGTTTTTTCGAAATGATGAAATGTTAGTATAATTTAATGAGCTTTTTTTATATGATTGGGAAATGAACTGTGAAATCTATTTTTTCTTCTTCCCAAAGAAATTTTTCCAGATTTGGCACGAACCCAATCTTTTGTAAATAAAATGAGGTTTTTACAACGAATTGTTTAGTACAGTTGCAAATTTATTTCGGAAGCGGAAAAGCTAAATTCATTATTTTCCAACCGTGTACAAAAGTTACATTTCTTTTTCCTGAAACATAAAAAGACAAAAAGTGAAAAAAATTTAAATCGGCTGTCAATTAATTTTCCACGAAATAACTTACAGTTAGACATATCACATTTTGTACTTTACATCCATGAAATTTAAATTTTAAATTTTAATATTATATAAAATAATTATTTTTTCATTTAATTAAACATTAGTCAACAATAAAACTGAAAACTTCTATTTGCCTTTGGTAAAGGTACTCATCATATTAAATAATAATAATAAAGTCAAATTAGTCATAAAAATTGCATCTTTTGTTGTAAGTTTTGAATTCATTTACTCGTTACAAAAATTTCCATTTAACTATTAAATTGTTTAAAATCTTCTAGACAGTTATTTCTATTCACACATTAAAGTGAAGCGATGCTTTAATTAATTTATTCCACTTAACATATCTTACTCTTTTATAGCAACAATACAATAAGTATAGATTTAATTACTGAATAAAAAAATATTTTCAATTATTATTTAACATATAAAATGGAATAGCAAGTTGCTTAGCAACACATCTCTCAGGGAACTTGATCATAAATATTTTGTCAAACTTATAAATTTTAAACATAAATAAGTGGAGTCAAGTAGGCACATAAAATTCCCAACATATATATTGAATTTACTGTGAGAATTGAAAAATGTGAGCGTGTTTTGGTTTCTAAAACTAGAATTGAATAAATTTTACTATTAATTTCATTTTTTATTTCAGTTGAACTTAATCATTCTTAGCTCGTTTTGTATATTTCTAAACCCATAAAAATAAAGCCATAAACATATTTTCTTGCACGTAAATTCTTAATATGTAATAAAATATACAAAGATAACATCAACCCAGATAAAAATCGCCATATGTATTTTCATAATCCTCTCTATGAGATTAGATTCTCTTACAAACTCAAAATTATTACTGAATATTTTAAAAATTAACTAATAAATTCTTATAAACTAAATTTGATTTTTGCATTCATTTCTGTAACAGACCATGATAAAGATCAATAATTTTCCTTGAAAGATTTTTCATTCAAGTTTCAACTTTTATAAGTTCAGTAGAAAACCGAGATTATTAACCTAATTTCTATCTTTCAGAGTGGCAGATACTTACGAACAACAAACAGCACCCGAAGGATAAAAAAGACTGTTGTTCGACCACTTTTTATTGACATTTTCACTATCTAATATACTGCCTTTGAAGCAAAAAAAAATTGAAACAAAAAGAAAAACATTTTTATTAGAAAAAACTTTTTTCTATTAAACTATTTAAAAAAAAAAAAAAAGCGAAATGTTATGTTATTTGAAAGTTTTAATTTCCGTTTTTGATTTTCTCAGTCTCTAGAAACCTGATAAAATCCGACGGGAGTCAGCTGAATTGCAGCGAATAAATGATGATACTCTTTTTGTGAATAAAGGGTTGGTCTACTCTATCAGCGAAAGATCGGTCAATGAATTGCGGACCAAATATCAACCAAAAGTCTTTAAATGGGTTTATTCAGATTTTACGATTGAGAATGTTCCGTTGGCATTCTACTGTTTAGGCCAAGTCATGATTGGAAATGGGAGAATCTCCTTTCCCAAACAAAAGGGTCTCTACAGGGACAAATTACTACTAGCATTTGTTTTCTTATTTTATCTCCCCATCATTGGCGTCAGGTTATTTAAACTAATGATTGTCAATTCACGAAGGAATGGAATAGCTATTATCAATATCAATATTGATCACATATTGACAGAAAAATGCAAGTAGAATTGCTCAATGAAATATAACGAAAATTCCAGTCCAAAAAAACAATACCCAACTTCTCCTAAAAGATTTAAGATTAGACTGAGAGGAAACTTTCACCTTTAAAAAGGTCAAACAATTTTTCAAAGAATAGGGCTTAAAGAAGAGACAAACTCGGGAATAAAAAATTATTTAATTTCATGCCAAATACCTACGAAATATGGAAAGTCTTTATAGTGCGGATAGAGTGATGAAATGTAAGGGGAAAACTAATTGTAAGTCTAATTCACATGCTTTAGTGTATTTATTTTTAAGTTTTAGATTGATGAAAAAACAAAAGACGTGAGATCGATCCAGCAGTGAATGTAAGTAACTCGAAAGAAGATTCGTTCAGCTCGAAACGTACTCATTACTTGGCGGCAAGAAATGGGCGGAATTCAAAGGAATGGCATCTTTGGCGGCGGCAACCCCTTCAACTAATTTGACAATAAAAACGATTCTTATTTTCAATTTCTATCCATCAAAGAGGCATCAAATCCTTATTTCTACCCATTTGTGTACAGTGTTTAATATTCATATTTGAAAAATATATTTATAAATCAAATAAAAATTCGATTGTTTTACTCAATAAAGTAATAATATATAAATAATATATGATTGAAATAAAAAAATATATCTAAACTTGCTAAAATGATATTTGATCACA